>JAGXJF010001782.1:0-10662 GCA_019208055.1 Stipa capillata
GATGGTAACCACTGTCTAGAATGAACAGATACCTTACGCCACCTCATTTTAGGTGTGCCTTCTTCATTACAAAACAGCTTATCAATATTTTAAAAAGAACAAACATTTAGTCATGCAGATTACAATGGAATTTTCTTTTGATATCCTAAAATTACAAAATGTACAGCTTATAGCAGTCGAGAGAGAGAGAGGCATTCGTATACACACCAAAAGCTCTTACTATTATCCCATGTCTGAATAAAGCTGAAGTAAGAATCTCCGGTCAGTAGTTCCTTGCTAGCTCATGGCTCAACAAAGATGTTTACATTACTATGTTCTTAAGAGATCTGTAGAAAAGGCACACAATACTTAGCACACGTGGAAGAAAGTCATTTAACAATATAATCCCACATGGCAAAAGTAAACTGAGGGGCATTAAGTTTTGTTGTTGTTATATGCCCTTTTTTTAAGGACACAAAATCATGCTTGTGTTGACCATTCTATACAAGTAACTTTTGTTTCTTTAGACGAGGAATAGAGTTTGCAAAAAACTCAAAAGTAGTGGTAAACAGAACACCTTTCTTTGTTAATGAAAGGCACCTAATGCCAACAAGCAATAGACCATCTAAGTATTACTGTTGGAGATAAACCTCATTATTATACTACATTTATAATTATTTCAAACTTAGCTCTCAGGAAAAGCAATACCACAAACAACTGGCGTGCATCAAAACTAAAGTCAGTTTAATCAATAAGGGGAGGGCACAAGTTAGCCTTGTGGTGCAACATCTCATTGGCCTGATGAAAATGTAATTCAAAATTATAGGAATGGTGGCTAATGGCGATGCAAATAACAACTGTATTTTTGACTGCTTAGACAAAAGAGTGGCTCATTCGTGTGTAAAACTAAGTAGTGTTTATTTAGAACAAGCATAAGTCAGCTAGATAGGAGATATGGGAAAAATAAAGATCTTCACCACAATTGGGTGATTACTGATTATTGTCAGTGTTAACCAACAGATAGCATGGAACCTTATTGAATAATGAATCATTCAATTGTGCATAACATAAAATAAATATGGAGATCAAATATTGAGTAAATTATGCTTGCAGAAGGATAAGTCTAATCTCTAGCTACACTTATGAAATGTAAGCAGCAACCCAGTGCTCCAGAAAATTTGAAGAATCTGCTTTGCGCTCATATGCAATATGACATGCAAATCTTACTTTTGACATCTCAAGGGCATCAGCACTGTCAACATAATCGCTATTATCTTCCTCTCCCGAATTAAGGAAAGCTAGAAGGTTCATGTACTCGAGAAGATTATCCTACAAAATAGCAAGATTTGACATGGCTTGTTTGTGGTACAGAAGCAACCTTAAGAGCAGAGCTGTTGATAGGCACCTTAATAGGGGAGCTCAAAAGCAACACTCTAAAATTAGTAGAAAGTTGCTCGAGCTATTCCAGATATTTTAGAGCTGAGTTTTGATAATAATCAACTATAATTGCCTCCCAACCAATGCGTGCTATAGGTCCAATGTCCTGTGTCATGGTGGATAGATCGCAATTTGCTAGGTGTCTCAAGAAAATCTTAAACTTCGAAGATAGATTATACTGCTCTCTCATGCTCCACAACAATATCATAGTCTCAGTGGTGATGCTATTCAACAACAACCAGATTCACTTCATGCTAAAAATGTAACTACAATAAGCCATGGAGAAATAATACAACTTTGAAGTTATTGAGTGTTCCATGCTAGCTTCTGAAAATTTTGATAGGAACTGTGGAGATAGGATTACCAAGGAGGAGCATCCATGTCCGGCTCACAAAGAAATTCCTCAGATATGATAAGGGACTCTGGAATTTGAAGAGCAATATCGTCCACACCTATATTTTCAGAAGCTAGCATTCCTCTTCCAGCTCCTTGAAAAACTAAAAAGTTTCAAAATTAGATCAAATAGGTAAAACAATGATAACAAATATCTATTAACATAGCAATAGGTAGTTAACTCAAGGGAGGTCAAGATGAACAAACCAATCAGGTACAACAACTGAAAATCTATTAACATTATTCTATTAATTCTCTGAATCAGCATTCAAGTGATATAATGCAACTGGGGCACAGGGGCGACAAGAACAGCGCATAGCTTGATCCATGGCCGCGACAAGGACGGCGGGGTAGGCCAGACGAGTGAAGATTGGGGCGGCGACGGGGTAGGTGCGACAGGTGAAGATTGGGGCGGTGGCGGCGTCCGGGAGGGTGGGCAGGAGGGCCGCGGGCGTGGTGGTCGGGGTGGCGTGGCGGCCCGTGCGGTGCGGGAAGGCCGAGGCGTGGCGGATGGGGGGGCTGAGCAAGTGAGCGTGGCGGCCGGGTCGGGGGGGGGGCAAGCGGCGGCGGAGGCGTGCGGGTGGACCTGCAGGAGGGACGCAAAGGGGCAGAGGTGGGCGGGGCGTGCAGCGCGGAGGCCCGGGCGGGGAAAAGTGGTGCGGCGGAGCTGTAGGGGGGGAGGCGGAGCACCGGGGTGGGGGCCGAGCGTGGAACAGGGACGCGCGGCAGCCGAACACAATCCGGGCAAGGGGGCGGTGTGGAGCAGACGGCGATGGAGAAGATGGTGGAGGCGGAGCGGTGGAAGGTGGATGAAGGGCTCGTAGGGAGGAGGAGGAGGAGAAGGGGGATGAGGCAGAGGAGAAGGGCTTGCAGAGAATGAGATGCTGGAGGTGCTTAGGGCAAATGGAGGAGGATGGCTATGCACGGCTGATCGGGAAGGCTGCACAATCTGATAGACCGCGGGTTCCACCTCAATAGTTGGAGCGGCAGACCATCAAAACAATTAGAGCCATTCAGATGCATAAGGGGGTGTGGGGTGTGTGTGTGTGCGGGGTGTGGGTGGGGTGTGACTCATCAAAACATTAGAGCATTAGATGCATAAGATCTGAGGGTGCTGAATTGAAACTGTATCTAGGCCCCCTAATCAGGTTTTGATGATTGACGACAAACGATTAAGGGACTAACAGGTTTAACGAGTTTATAAATAGAGATTAGTCCCAGAGAAAAGGCTCAAAAGACATCGGCGACCCTTAAAAAGAAGAAAAGGTGGTGGCTTCGGAATCTCTACTCTTCGTAAAGTATTTCGTATTTATTTGAGTAGTAGGAAAACCGTTCTATTAAGAGGGGTGTGTCGTAGAAGCATTTAGTTGACCTTAGTGCTCAGAGATCATTGAACTTTATTTTCAAAAGAGCAAATCTTTCCCCACGAACACAAAATCGAGTTTTAAATCTGCTACATCGGAAGTTCCGGTTTGTGTACCGGATGTTCCAGTTCCACCGGAAGGTCCGAAGTAGCCCTTGTTTTAAAGGTTCTGGAAAAACCAAAATTTCCGGTCCTAGGATCGGAAGTTCCGGTCTGGCTGGAAGCTCCGGTTCAACCTGTGTTTTAACCGTTCTGGAAAAATCAGAAGTTTCGATTTTTGTATCGAAAGTTTCGATGATCCCGGAAGGACCGGAATCCTCATGCTTCTTCTCCGAGCTATATCGGAAGTTCCGATAGTGATATCGGAGGTTTTGATATGACTGAGATGTGTGTAGCGAGGGGGAAAAATAGCCGTTTGATTTGAATAGACCGAAAGTTCCGATGCTGGCATCGGAAGTTCCGATGTGGGTGTTTTAAGTGCAAAACAGCTAGTTTTTTAGGGGTGCTATATATATAGCCCCCAACCCCCTCTCTTCAACCAACCTTTTGCAAATCATTTCTAAACACACTCAAGAGCTCTTGCTTCTCCTCTCTCAAGCTCCCAAGCCACCCCTTAGTGAGAGAAAAGAAAAGAAGTGAGATTTGAGGACTTGAGTGGAAAAAGGTCAAGATCTCTTTGAGCACTAGGTTCACCTCCTTGCGACTTCAGCGCGCTTGTTACTCTTGGAGGTTGAGGACTCCTAGACAGTTAGGAGTCGCTCACGAGCTCCCATCCTGTGGTGAGCCGTGGGAAGTTTGTGAAGGCCAGGATTCGCCTCCGTGAGGAAAGAATCACCAAGAAGAAGTCGAGGAGACTCCGGAGAGTCCTCGAGGGATAAAGGCTTGAGAGGAAGCCGGCTCTTGATCACATGTGATCGAGCTACCCAAACGGAGACGTAGGATTCCCTCAAGGATCCAAACTCTAGCATCAAATCTTTGTCCCTTGCTCTTTCAATTCCGCAATTACTTTGCAAGTACTTTCATATTGCTTATATCTATCTTGCTTAGTATATTTCTTCGCTCATATTGAATATTGCCATATTTGCTAATCAATCTAGCTTAATTCCGCAAAAGTTGAAGAATTGATTAACATTGTATTAAAATTGTTTAGTCACCTATTCACCCCTCCCCTCTAGGCCGACATCTTGATCCTTTAATTGGTATCAGAGCGAAGTCTCTCTTATTAGGGCTTTACCGCCTAGAGAGCCCAAGATGTCGAACGATGATTCGGGGGTGGGTAGTGGTAGTGCTCACTCATATCAAAATGTTCCTCCTCTAAATGTTTATAATACTCTCATTTGGTGGATCATCTGGTAGAGCACCCTACTTTGATGGAACTCATTATGCTTCTTGGAAACATAAGGTGAAAATGCATTTGATATCTCTTAACCCCACCATTTGGCAAATAGTTCAAAATGGCTACATTGTAGGAGATGAAGAAAATTTGACGGCCGATGAATATAGACTTATCCACTACAATGCTCAAGCCGTCAACGCCATCTTTGGAGCATTGAGCGGAGATGAATTCAACCGGGTGTGCTCTCTTGAGAGTGCCAAAGAAATTTGGACCACTCTAATGGAAATCCATGAGGGCACCTCGACCGTTCGGGAGTCAAGACTAGAATTGTTGAAGGGCAAGCTTGACCGTTTCGTCATGGGAGATCAAGAAATGACAAGCGACATGTACACTTGCCTCAACAATTTCATCGATGAGATCAAAGGGCTTGGAAGCAAAGAGATGACCGATAACTATGTGGTCAAGAAGATGCTTCGAGCCATTGCCCCCAAGAACCGCACTTTGATCACCCTCATCCGCAAGAAGGAAAACTTCAACTCTCTCACACCACATGACGTCTTTGGGTGAATCCTTGCTCATGACTTGATGGATGAAGAAGCATAAGAGATCCGTGCTCTCAACAAGCCAAGCTCCTTTGAAGGCCAAGCAAGTTGTTGAAGAAATATCAAGTGAAGATGAAGAAAAAAAATCCAATGGAGCAACTTCAACAAGGGATGCAAGAGATGGCTCTCTTCGTCAAGAGATTTGAGAAAGTCTTGAAGAGAAGCGGCTTTGGTCATAGAGGTAAAAAATAGAAAAGTTTCAGCAAGACCAAGACAAGAAGGCCAAAAAGAGCTTGCTTTGAATGTGGTGAGTTGGACCACTTCATTGCAAGTTGTCCCAACAAGAAAGGAGACAATAATGAGAAAGAGAAGAGATTCAAGAAAAAAGAAGTCCACAAGAAGAGCAAGTTCTCAAAGAGGGACTACAAGGCTCAAGCACATATTGGTGAAGAGTGGAATTCCGACTCCGACTCCTCTTCAAGCGAAGATGATGATGGTGTTTCCGGAATAGCCATTGAAGCTTCTCCACAACCAAAGTCACTCTTCGACAACTCTAATGATGATGAATCACCCATTTGTCTTATGGCAAAAGGGTCTAAGGTATCACCTCCCAAAAAGTCATCTATCGTATTATTAAATCTTGGTAGTGATCTAGAGAATGATAGTGAGGATGATTTGCTAGATGATGATATGATCACCTCACTTGATAAAAATACCATGATTAAAATATTTCATTTGCTAACCACTATTGAAGCTCTTGAAGAAACAATAGATAAACAAATAGATACTCTAGATAAACAATAAGAATTATCTATTTATGAAAAAGAGAAGAATATTAATCTTGAAAAGGAACTCACCAAAGAAAGATTAAAAAGTGATACAATGATAAAGATTGTTAATGACAACAAAGCTATTAAGAAGAAACTTGAGAAAACCAATGATTGCTTAAAAGAAGATTATGCTCAATTAGAACTTAGTTATCTTAAAACTAAGAATTTGCTTGACAATGTTATCATTGAAAATAAGAAACTTAAAACCTCATCAATTGATCACACAAATGTGCCATGTTCAAAATTTGCTACTAATTCAAACGTCAACAATGAGGAATTGAAAATTGAAAATGCTAAGCTAAAGTCACAACTTCATTTTGGCTTATTGAAGTGTCACAAGGGTAGTAAGGCCCTCAAGGAGTTGTTAAGCAACTAAGTTGAAAACTTCAACCATGAAGGACTTAGATTCACTCCAAAATTCAATGAAAAAGGTAAATCTTGGTTGCCTCAACAATATCCTACGACGAAGTTCATGCATGGCAAAGGTAAGCAAGTGGAAACGCTCCACTTCAATGGCCATGAGACGAAGAAGCGTCAAATGAGTAAGACATTTGGCGGTGGATCTTTTGACTCCTCTTATGTCCTAAGGAAAGGCAAAGATGGAAACATCCATGCTAAGTACATTGGACCTAGCAATAACGGTCTTAAGAAAAGCACCATTTGGGTGCCCAAAATTCTTGTGACTAACATGCAAGAACCCATGCAAAAATGGGTACCTAAATCAAAAAATAAACTCGTTTTTGTAGGATTACTCCTCCGGTAGAAGAAGTTGGGTAATTGATAGTGGTTGCACTAATCATATGACCGGAGAAGTGAGTATGTTCTCACAATTAACAAGTGAAAGATCCCCTCATAAAAACATCATTTTTGGCGATGATGCCAAAGGAAAGGTAATGGGGCTTGGTAAAGTAACAATTTCAAATGACTTGTCAATTTCAAATGTGCTACTTGTCAAGTCTCTCAATTATAATTTGCTTTCCGTATCTCAATTATGTTCACTAGGGTTTAACTGCCTTTTTACCGATGTTGACGTGACCGTCTTTAGAAGAGACGATTCCTCGATAGTCTTCAAGGGTCATATGAAAGGCAAGCTTTATCTTGTGGATTTTTCCTCGGATAAATCTCGCTTTGAGACTTGCTTGATGGCCAAATCTAGCATGGGTTGGTTATGGCATCGCCGACTAGCTCATGTTGGTATGAGGAATTTGAGCAAACTTCTAAAAGGCGAACACGTTTTAGGACTAACGGGTATTACTTTTGATAAGAATAGAATTTGTAGCGCTTGTCAAGCCGGGAAGCAAGTTGAAACTCATCATCCCGTAAAGAACATAATGACTACTTCAAGACCATTGGAACTTCTACATATGGATCTCTTCAGACCCGTTGCTTACATTAGCATCAGAGGTAACAAATATGGTCTTGTCATTATTGATGATTATTCTAGATATACTTGGGTATTTTTCTTGAGTGATAAAGGTGACACATAAAAGAAGTTCAAGAAGTTTGCAAAGTGTGCCCAAAATGAGTTCAAGCTCAAGATCAAGAATATCCGAAGTGATAATGGGACGGAGTTTAAGAACACGCAAGTTGAAGAATATCTTGATGAGGAAGGAATTAAACATGAGTTCTCATCACCCTACACCCCTCAACAAAACGGTGTGGCGGAAAAGAAGAATCGAACCTTGATAGAGATGGCAAGAACGATGTTAGACGAATACAAGACATCGGATCGCTTTTGGGCGGAAGCCGTCAACACCGCTTGCAATGCTACCAACCGTTTATATCTCCACCACATCTTGAAGAAAACTCCATATGAACTTCTCACCAAAGATAAGCCGAACATCTCTTACTTTCGAGTCTTTGGTAGCAAATGGTTCATTCTCAATAAGAAAAATAGATTGTCAAAATTTGCACCTAAATGTGATGAAGGTTTTCTATTAGGATATGGATTGAATTCGCATACTTACCGAGTCTTCAACAAAACCACCGGTTGCATTGAGGAGTCGTGTGATGTGCAATTTGATGAAGCTAACGGCTCTCAAGTAGAGCAAGTTGATCTAAATGATGTAGGTGACACCGATCCTTCACAAGCAATCAAGAATCTATCTATTGGAAAGATCAAGCCAACAGAGGGTGTGGAAGCTCAATCCATTCCGACTTCATCTCTACAAGTTGAGCCATCCACATCCGTTCAAGATTCAAATACAACAATGGAACAAGAAGAAGGAATTGGAACATCTCAAGCTCCGCTCCATCCAAGGGTTCATCAATGTGTTCAACGGGATCACCCCGTTGACAACATTCTCGGTGATATGAACAAAGGGGTAACAACTCGCTCTCGTGTTGCTAATTTTTGTGAGCATTACTCTTCTGTTTCTTGTATTGAACCCTCTAAGGTCCAAGAAGCGCTCGATGATCCGGATTGGGTGAACACGATGCATGAAGAGCTCAACAACTTCACCCGCAACAAGGTTTGGTCCTTGGTGGAAAGGCCCAAGCAAAATGTCATAGGGACAAAATGGGTCTTCCGGAACAAGCAAGATGAGGATGGGCAAGTTATCCGAAACAAAGCAAGGTTAGTGGCACAAGGGTTCACCCAAGTCGAAGGTTTGGACTTTGGTGAAACCTACGCGCCCGTTGCTCACTTAGAAGCCATCCGTATATTGCTTGCATTTGCATCCCATCATAATTTCAAATTATATCAAATGGATGTCAAAAGTGCCTTTCTAAATGGACCCATTAATGGACTTGTATTTGTTGAACAACCACCGGGCTTTGAAGATTTCAAATTCCCAAATCATGTCTATAAACTCCATAAGGGTTTATACGGATTGAAACAAGCTCCTAGAGCTTGGTACGAATGCCTTAGGGATTTTCTAGTCAAGAAAGGGTTTAAAGTTAAAAAGTTGATACCACATTATTCACTAAGAAAGTAGATGATGATTTATTTGTATGCCAAATTTACGTTGATGATATTATATTTGGCTCTACTAACAAAACTTTTAGTGAAGAATTTGGTAAGATGATGGCTAGGAAATTCGAGATGTCAATGATGGGGGAGTTGCAATTCTTTCTCAGATTCCAAATCAAGCAACTCAAGGAGGGAATGTTCGTATGTCAAACCAAATACGTCAAAGACATGTTAAAGAGGTTTGACATGGAGAGCGCTAAACCCATCCGAACCCCCATGCAAACGAATGGCCATCTCGACCTCAACATTGATGGAAAATTGGTAGATCAAAAGGTATACCGCTCCATAATTGGCTCTTTATTATATCTTTGCGCATCTAGGTCTAATATCATGCTTAGCGTATGTATGTGTACAAGGTTTTAAGCCGCTCCTAAGGAGTGTCACTTAGTGACGGTTAAAAGAATTCTAAGATATCTTGTTCATTCTTCAAACTTAGGGCTTTGGTATCCTAAGGGTTCTAGTTTTGATCTAATTGGATATTCGGATTCGGATTATGCGGGTTGCAAGGTTGATAGGAAGAGTACTTCCGGAACATGGTTTCGTGGGCCTCCAAGAAACAAAATTTCGTAGCCCTATCCACCGCCGAAACCGAATACATATCTGCCGGTAGTTGTTGCGCTCAATTGTTGTGGATGAGGCAAACATTGAAGGATTATGGAATTAATTATGATAAAGTGCGTCTTTTGTGTGATAATGACAGCACAATAAAAATTGCCAACAACCCCGTCCAACATTCCCGAACCAAGCATATAGATATCCGTCATCATTTTCTTAGGGATCATGTTGCTAAAGGAGATATAGAGATAAGTCATGTAAGGACAGAAAAACAATTAGCGGATATATTCACCAAACCCTTAGATGAGCATACATTTTGCGAGTTAAGGAATGAACTTAATATCATTGATTCAAGAAACTTGGCTTGACCTCTTGCATTTACATATATGCCATGCTTTGATGAATTCATGCTCTAGATGCAATTGCACATATAGGGGGAGTGTCATAATTGTTGATATATTGACATAATCATATAAATGTGAATAAATCAATAGTTTTGTAATTATATCATATTCATATTGATCAAATTACAAAAATTGAGTCTATGCCTATTGAAGTCCTATTCTCAAATGAATAAGTGACTTTAGTACTTAAATTGACTCAGACATGGTGGCAACACCACCAATTTTTTTTGTTCTTGAAGTGATTCTAAAAATCTACTCTAATCTAAGCCTCTATTGAAAAATAATGCTTATTTTCTCTTGATTTTACCCAAATCACATCCATATGTAGCCTTGCTTAATTTGTTGTTGACTATTGGATGTGGTAAAGGTCCATAAGGATATCCCTAGTGCTTCTATTATGTTTCTGCTCATCTTCATTCACTCCATCTATCAATCTCATGAGCATTTGAAACTGCCAAATCAGAATATCCGGTCATAAGGTCAGAACCTCCGGTCGTGACCGGAACATCCGGAAAATCGTATACGGAACTTCCGATCGCTGTCATATCGGAACTTCCGATCCCCACATCGGAACTTCCGATGTGGGATTCACCTCTTTGCACAGTCAAAAAGGGAACCCGTGAAAAGGAGATAGTTACTTTACTCTCCACTTTTACTCCTCTCACAACCGGAACTTCCGGCCCAGGCGACTTTTCTCCTCCGGAGTCTCCGATTGAAGATCCGAGGATCTTGCCGCCGCCTCCACGTGGTGGCAAGAAGTCTTCCTTGTCATCCCACGCATCCAAGTCTTGTGGGCCGCCGTAGGATCCTCCTCGCCAAGTTAGGGCAAGAGGATCTCCCCCGCAAACTCCC
>JAGXJF010001783.1:0-114309 GCA_019208055.1 Stipa capillata
TTTACTTTTTCTAAGCCAATGACATAGTCATGTTTGCTCAGTTTGTTGAGAAGCTTAATCCCAGCATGTCCTAGCCGCCTGTGCCACAACCAACCAACACTGGTCTTGGCCATTAGACACCATGGAGCTGCTGCAGGCTGTTTATTGAAGTTTACTATGTATAGTTTTCCAGACCTGCATCCTCTGAACACTTGAGAATCATCAGATAGTTTGGAAGCTATAACCTCATCAGGATAGAACGTGACTTTCATACCTGTGTCACACAACTGTGACACAGACATAAGGCTATAGCCTATCTGATCTACAAGCATTACATTGGATAAAGAGTGATGTTCAGATATGGCAACTTTACTAATGCCATTTATCTTTCCCTTGGAGTTATCTGCATAGATCACATATTTACTTGGAAGATTTTCATGTGTGATCTCTACAAACTCCTCTCTGCCTCCTGTCATATGTTGTGTACATCCACTGTCCACAACCCAGTCAGTTCCACTGGAGGCCTCCTGCAAGATGAGTTATGGGGTTTAGGGACCTAAACTTGTTTGGTTCCCTTAGCAGTTTTACCATATGCAGAAATAGCAGTTAATGATTTAGAAGATTTATTTCTATAGTTGATGGCCTGAGCAACAGATGATATGACATGGATTCTCTTAGGCTTAATATCACCTGCAACCTTAAATAGAGAGGTTAGTTGGCTGCGTGTGTTACCGGTGATACTGGTGGGTACACAGCTGTGTAAGACACCGGTGGCACAGGTGACTGTCACCTTTGGAACCCAGATGGCCAGCAACCACTTTGTCAAGTGCCTGCGACCTATATACTTAGCCACAATCTTCCCTTTTCTGTCCTTCTGTAAGACGTAGGATGGATTAGATGGAATGTTTACCATCTTCCTATCTCTCTGTATGTGACCAACAGGTTTGTTGTCATCTGTTCCTGCCTATCTCACAAATTTTTCTGCAAGATTAAAATTAGTCACAGTAGGCAGTTTATCCTTATTAGCAGAGGGATTGTAACCCAAGCCTTTTCGGCCATCATTCTTTCTGAACATTTCAGCTCTGATGAGCTGATAATTTTGCATGCCAATATTGGCAGTGCATAGGCCTTTTCTCATGAGCCTTTTAAGCTCTTCCAGCTCTTCCTTGAGCTTGTTGTGCTCATTTGCATCCACAGAGTTAGTAATAACAGAGGTTGAAGCCTCTTTTGAGTCATCAACTACACAACCTGTGGAAGTTAGAATATTTATGCGACTAGCACAGTTTAAGCATGATTCAATAGTAGCATGAGTAGGCAAAGATGCATCAGTAGATGTAGAAGAAATATCAGTGCACATGGAGTGCTTTACCTTGAGCTCCTCATGCTCCTTAATCAGAAGCTCATGAGCTACCTTGAGCTTCTCATGAGCTATCTCCAGGTTTTCCTGGTCTAGCTTGAGGTTTTCTCTGTCATCTGTAACCTCATCATATGATTCACTCAGCTCCCTGAGTTTATGTCTTAAAGAGATTTTTCCTTCCTTTCCTTGCCATAGGCTTTATCTATTCTTTCAAGAATGCCCATTAGTTCAGCATAATCAGGAAAGTCATCCTCAGTAAGTACCTTTGAACCTTTGGCCATGAAGCACAAAGGGGCAGAAGTGGATGGCATTTGATCAGCTTCAGCACTGAACTCGGAGCTGTGTGATCTGGCTGTGTCACAGCTGGGTATATCAGCCATGCTGATGGCGATCCCAGCAACTTGATCTTCATCCTCTGGCTCTTCTTCTGAGCCTGAGTCCTCAGATACCCAAGCCTGTCCAACATAAGCTCTGGCAGTGGCTTTGTTTTTGGAGTAGGTTAGATGCTTGCTGTTGAAGGTCTTCTTCTTCCCATGGAAGTCCTTCTTCTTTCTGTACTGGCTATTGTCCTTTCTCTTGGTTGGACAATCAGCAGCAAAGTGGCCTTCCTTGCCACACTCAAAGCACTTGTTATCTTTTGATAGCTTCTCCCCTCTGAATCTGTCACCTGATCCAAGTTGCTTCTTCTTCTTGTAAAACTTTCTGAAGTTCCTTGTGAGGAGGATGAGTTCACTCTCTTCTCCATTGGACATCTCCTCATCAAGTTCTTCACTGCTATCACTCTCAATCTGTGATGTTGAAGCAATAGTCTTCAAGGCAATATTTTTCTTGACAGCTGGAGAGGAGCTTTGCTTGCCTTCTTGCTTAAGCTCCATCTCATGTGTTAGGATCCTTCCTAACACTTCTGTGGGCTTCATTTGCTCAAACCCATCTTTTT
Organism: Stipa capillata; assembly: GCA_019208055.1. Taxonomy (NCBI): domain Eukaryota; kingdom Viridiplantae; phylum Streptophyta; class Magnoliopsida; order Poales; family Poaceae; genus Stipa; species Stipa capillata. The sequence goes on from JAGXJF010001783.1 coordinate 2,274, forward strand.
CCTTCAGCATGAGAACAAGTGTTCTATAGGCTTTTGGAAGCACTGACAAGAACTTCTTGATCACGTCTTCATCTTCCACTCAGTTGGAGCCTAGGGCCTTCAGCTGCTTTGTGATAATGGTGAGTCTTGAAAACAGAGAATTGATGTCTTCATCATGCTCGAGCTCAAACCTTTCTAACTTTGATTCTAGAAGGCTCCTCTTTGACTTCTTTAGAGTGTCACTGCCTTCATGGATCTGCTCCAAGGTATCCCAGGTATCCTTAGCAGAATCCATAGTGCTGACCCTGTTGAAGTCATGCTCTTGCAAACCCATAAATATAGCAGTGGCAGCCTTAGCATTGTTCTGAATGTTTCTCTTGTCGTTTACGCTAAGAGCGGCTGGGTCTTCCAACTTGTAGCCTGTACAAACAACTTCTCACACATCTAGATCAATTAAGATAAGATACATTTGCATCTTTCCTTTTCAGAAGGCATAATTAGTTCCATTAAAAATAGGTATTTTACCCTCATAGCCCGACATCCTTTACTCTGGCTGTTAGGCCAAATCAAAGAGCAACCTGCTCTGATACCAAGTGAAAGGACCGAAGGTGCCGACTAGAGGGGGGTGAATAGGAGGCTAACAAAAATTACTTCTTTTAACTTGATTGAGCAGGTTAAGCCTTAAACAGGAACCAGGGTTAGCTAGCTGTGTGACAGGTGAGTGACACAGGCAACAGATAGTGTGTAACAGGTAACTGACTCAGGTGTGAGATAAGATATATAGCAACTGAGACACAGCTAATGAAACACAGGTATAAAGGAGATCTATAACAGATGAATAGAATAAGTCTAAGATCTCACAAGCAAGCAAGCAAGCACTACTGCAGATTGACCTTCTGCTGAACCATCTCCACTGACGGGCGCAGAAGAGCCCGTCGTTGGAGGAGCTAACCACTGACGGACGCGAAAGGAACCGTCAGTAGAGGACAGAGCTAGACTGGACCTGAGTACCTCCATTGATGGGCACGTAAGCCGCCCGTCAGAGGAGATGCAACCCGAGAGCAAAAAAACCTCATACAGATGACGGGCATCTCCACTGACGGGCACTCATTAAGCGCCCGTCAGTAGAGATGTTATTTCCACTAACGGGCAACGCAGCTGTCCGTCAGCGGTGATTGTTCCAGGGCTGACGCATTACTGCTGACGGGCCCTTTATACGTGTCCGTCAGTGGTATGTTTCCTTGTATAAAAACACAGAGGCGATGCTCGCTGCTGGCCAGTGCTCGCGCGCCAACTGGCCAGCAGCGAGCGCCGCCGCCGCCCAACCCCCCTCCCACCATGACTTCCCTCTCCCCAACCCTTCTCCTCTCCCTCCTTTCTTCCATTTCTTGAGATCTAGATCTAGATCTAGAGATCTTGAGCTATTTTCAATCCCAAACTCTCCCATTTCTTCATTTAACTCTAGATCTCCCTCTCTCTCCAACACACATCTCTCCCTCCTCCTCTCACTCTCTCCAACCCAATTATATCTAAAATCTATCCCTCCTCCTCTCACTCGGTAATAATGCTTTCTTTGGAATAATGATATATAAAAAGTGTTATTTTCATCTTGTATATGTATTTAATGTGATTCCTGATCATCGAGCCGAGGCCTAGTGTTATATTTTCGCACTGATTAGTTTCGTGTCGTAGGGATCGATCGATGGATCGCAGTTGGATGTACGACAACCAGGCGACAGAGAATTGGGCTACGGCTTTGAATGAGTTTCTTGATGTCGCCGAGCGAGATACGAGGAGAAAAGGTGGCACGAAGATTTGCTGTCCGTGTCGCGATTGCAAAAATTTGGTAATGTTCGATACAAGAGGGAGTGTGACGGTACACCTGGCGCTTAAGGGTTTCATGCCAGGTTATACACGTTGGATATGTCACAGTGAGGAGGAGGAAGATCAAGTGTTACAGGAAGATACCGAACATGGAGAAGACGATGAAGACGAGGGGAGTTTCGAATCTGAACCCGAAGAAGAAACGGGAAACAATTTGGCCGATATGGTGCAGGACGTTCATATGGTGGAGCAAGTGGTGCTAGATCCTGAGGATGAAAGAGAGGCTGCTAAGTTCACGAGACTAGTTGAAGACTCGCAAACCCCGTTGTATACCGGTTCCGATCCAGAACACACGCGTCTGTCAGTCACGCTGGAACTTCTAAGGATCAAGGCGGCCCACAACTGTCCGGACGAAGGCTTCGATGAGACATTGGCTTTTCTTGCAAAAGTTTTTCCGAAAAACAACTTGCTGCCTACGAGCACCGAAGAAGCCAAGAAGGTTGTCTGCCCTCTTGGGTTAGAGGTGCAGAGGTTCCATGCGTATCCGAATAACTGCTTTATTTACCGCAAGGAGCACGAGAAGCTGTACAAGTGTCCCACGTGCAACACGTCCAGATTCAAGAGGGGTAGAAACCAAGCCGATGATGAGGACCCAGTGACAAGTGGTGCTCCAGCAAAGGTTGTATGGTATCTTCGGTCCTTCCCCGTTTGAATCGTTTATTCGCTAACAAGAAGGAGGCAAAGCTGCTACGTTGGCACGCCGAGGGGCAGAAAACTGATGATGGAGTGATGAGACACATTCTATACGGAGGCTCAAGACAGGAAAAGTACGTATCAGAACAGTGGGGTGACGATGGAGGCTAAAACCGGTAACCGTAAGGACATATACTACGGTGTTATCGAAGAAATTTGGGAACTGGACTACACCGTCACAAAGATCCCCATGTTTCGTGTCAGATGGGCGAAAAATATCCATATCGATGATGACAAATTCACTACCGTGACTTTACCTCCCCCGACATCTATTGAGTCAACACAGGTCAAAGCAATCAGTGCGAAAGATGAGCCATGGGTTTTAGCTAAACAAACCTCACAAGTCTTCTACATAAAAGACCCAAAGGCACAGAAGCGCCATGTCGTTAGAAAAGGGAAGAGGAGTATTGTCGGAGTCGATGGTGTTGTTGACGAAGAGGACTATGACCAATTCGACGACCCAGACTCCGAGCCAGAAGCTGTTGATAAACGCCCCATAAAAAGGAGAAAAGCTACTAAGGATGCTGAGCCCTACGTCAGACGCAGTCACGCCGAAGGACTAACGTATACCACCAAGAAAATCACTATTCATGAGAAGATTTCCGAAGACGACGAAACCTAGTTAATTGTATGTGTGTGTATAATAGTGTCTTGGTTTGAATGATTTCATGTAACGTGTGTACTTCTGTATGTGTAAATTGTGGATGAATTTGAAGTACTTACAAACCAATGTATAATCCAACTTCAATGAAATTGTCTAAAATTTTAAACATAGCCTCACGAGGTCATATAATTACCCCATGCCAATTTTCAACTTTTTTGACCACATTTAGATTTAATAAAAAATAAAAAACCAGAAAGACGCAAGCAAACATTTGAATTTCGACAAGCAAACGTTTGAATTTTTGATATATTTTCTAGATACGAGCTAAACCGATACATAGGTACCTAGATATGAATTTTCCTTCCATTTATAGGCCTTCTTTAAGATAGTTGTAGTTCAAATCTGAAATATATCTAGTAAATAACTAGATATTCATTTAATGCGTAAAAAATAGCAAATGATTTCAGAAAAATGCCTAACTTTGACACGAACAATGTAATGTAGTACGTTACATGTAGAAAAAGTTTGGAGCGTAGCTAAAAATGATTTTTGAAAGGTTTTACACATGGTACCTCAAATTGGTATTTCAAAAAATAGAAAATTCAAATTATTACATAACAAGATGGAACATGATGAATTATTAGCGTATAATATTGTAATATGAAGTTGTAGTCCAAATCTCAAGTTCAAATGATGAAGAATTTATGATGTGTACTTCAATCTTCATATTTCCCCTTCAAATGCTATGAAGCTTTCTCACAGATGGTTCAGTTACAAAGCAATGTATAATCCAACTTCCGCGAAATTGTCTGAAATTTTAAACATAGCCTCAGAAGGTCATATAATTACCCCATGCCAATTTTCAACTTTTTTTGACCACATTTAGATTTTATAAAAAATCAAAAACCAGAAAGGCGCAAGCAAACGTTTGAATTTCTCAAAGCAAACGTTTGAATTTTTGATATATTTTCTAGATACGAGCTAAAACGATACATAGGTACCTAGATATGAATTTTCCTTCCATTTAGAGGCCTTCTTTAAGATAGTTGTAGTTCAAATCTGAAATATACCGAGTAAATACCTACATATTCATTTAATGCCTAAAAAATAGCAAATGATTTCAGAAAAATGCCGAACTTTGACACTAACCCAAAAAAGGTAAAAGCCCTAAACCAAAAATACAAAAACACCCATAGCATATAGAAATAACCCTAACATCACCTAAAAAATGAAACCTAAAATTCAACAAAGAACAACTCTACTGACGGGCACGTTACAGAGGCCCGTCAGCGGTAAAGGCGCCCTAACCCTAACAGTTATTAGGCTCTACTGACGGGCACTTCCAGAAGCCCGTCAGTGGTGGTCTTGCCGTAACACTAACCGTCCCCACCTCTACTGACGGGCGAGCTCACGGTTGCCCGTCAGCGGTGGTCTTGCCCTAACCCTAACCGTCCCCACCTCTACTGACGGGCGCGTTACGGTTGCCCGTCAGCGGTGTCTTGCCCTAACCCTAACCGTCCTCACCTCTACTGACGGGCACGTAGGGTGCCCGTCAGTGGTGACCGTGCCCTAACCCTAACGAAGGCCCACCTCTACTGACGGGCACGCTCAAAGTGCCCGTCAGTGGAGGTACCACAGTGCTGTCAGCGATGTCACTCTACTGACGGGCTCTTAGTTGCGCCCGTCAGTGGTAACCAGGACCCTTTAAAAGCCACGCGCGGGACTTGGCAAAAATTTTACCAAGTCCCGCACGTTCGAAACGAACCAGCAGCGAGACCCGTGGCCCTCGACGCCGCCAGGCTGTGCCGCCGCCCCGACCGGCCCCCGACGTCCGCCGCCCCCTCCGCCGCCCGCACCGCCGCATCCTCCGGCCTCCGCAGCCGGCCCCGAAGCCCCGGATGCCCTATCCGCCCCCTCTTCCGGCCCACGCCGCCGCCACCTCCCGCGCCGCCGGTCGCCGAGCGTGCTCAGGTACCGGCCCCGTCCTCCGGATCTGACGTATACTTCTTCTCGAAAGATTTTGGTTGTTCAATGTCCCAGTACATGAAATTTGTCCATGGAAAAATTGTATGCCTTCAAAATCTGTCAAAAATATTTGATGAAACTAAATGTGAATAGAAATCTCGAAAGAGATTAAACTAGCATGTTATTATGTGCAACAATCTTGGAATGCGTTTTATTATAGCAGCAATTCAGCAATGTAAATGTTTTATTCTTCTTGATTCATTTTGATCTATGTATAGGAGAATTTTATGGTGGGAGCCTGCGGACTGTTTCATTCAGTTATGTTTTATTCTTCTTGATTCATTTTGATCTATGTATAGGAGAATTTTATGGTGGGAGCCTGCGGACTGTTTCATTCAGTTATCTTATTAGTTAAATGGATGAATGTGGTGTTAATTATTAGTTAGGATTTCACGTATGTGTCACGTGTGTGCATATGGTAGAGATATAAGGACATTACTGAAAGGAACAATGTAATAGATATCCAAGTTTATAGTCATAGGGTTTTGGTCATTATGTGCTGTAGTGGTACTGTTCATTTCCAAGTGCTACATATTTCCCATCTATTGCGTGTACTGGTTTCATTTTGTGTACATTTCTTTTCGTAGCTTTGAGTGTGCTACTGTATATGCATACGATATAGAGCCTGCTGGAGTTAGCTCATTTTGTTCTCAGATAACCAGAGGATATAGAGCCTAACACATACATTATCTGGTTAGTACACGAACAAGTTAAGATTACATGCAAAGAGTTCAGCCAGTTGACTCAGTCCACAAAAGATACTCTCTTGAGGAAACTGTGGGACAAGTACCAGATTCCTGTAGCCGACAAGGAAAGAGTCAAAGCGCAAGCCCTGAAAATCATGGCTAGGGCTCTGAAGACTTGGCGATACGACGCACAGAAAGTCGTAGACGAGGATTGGGAAACCAAGATTAGTAAAAGATGGTCCAAGATACAGAAGGAAGACTGGGACGAATTCGTTGCTCAAATAAGGAGCCCAGAATTCTAGGAGAAGAGCCAGTGGGGGAAAGAGCTTCGCAAGAAGAACACATTAGACCATAAGCTCGGCAGCCGTGGATACCTGGGGAAGAGACCGAAGTGGGCCAGAGAGGACGAAAAATTAGCCGCGGCTGGGAAAGCACCTCCTTTCGCACATCTCAGGGAGCCATACGCTAGGGAGTACATGAGGGCGCACACAAGATCTGACCCTGTGACAGGGTCACCAATTTATGAGTTCGAGGAACTGCAAATGGTGGCTGACCGGCTGGTAACGACTCAACCCAGTCTCTTTTTGTACTTAATTTCGTTGCATCCAAATACGCTGCCTTCTCATCAAGTAATTTAACTTTCAGACAAAACTGAGCCAGCAACCTGGAAGCTCGCAGGACTCCGTCACGAACTTCCCAAGATGGAACGACGATCTGGCGAAGGCCCGACAGAAACCGGAGCATCGGGTCGTGTAGTAGGTGTCGGGGATGGCGTTAAATGGGACAAGGTATTTCCCCGAAACCTCGAGGGGAGCCGCCACCCCCGGAGAGACAGCCAGGAGTTTATGGACAATCTGCGGGAGCAAATGCGGGAGATTGCCGAGCAGACGTGGCTACGTATGCAAGTGGCCGCAGCGCAAGGCCAGCAGAGCATGCTTCCCGTTAACCAGCCTGTAGGATGGAGTAGCTGCGCATCCACCTCGAACGGCGGCCCCTACTCGGTGAATCCCGTCAACAGCATCACCGTAAGTCTCGTCCGCTAAACGAGTCGTTATAGTACAAGCTGATCTCATTGTCTTGACTCCAGTGCGGACGGCATGTCTATCCTCTGTTTCGTAGTAAGCCACTAGATGCACACTCACGGTGTAGATTCCTAGCATGAAGGTCCCGGTGGCACACGGCCAGGTTTTCCCAATGCTAGAGGGGGCAGTCCTGCACTGTGTTCCTATGCGGGAGCACCATGCGAAGGTGCAGGTGGACCTCGTCCTCAATGACTACAGTGAGGTGTTAGTCCCTGTCCCCCCCGAAGAGGAGCTGACGAAGCTAGGGCAGTGCAAAAACTGCTTCATCCAGTGGCCGAAGAGCCAGATTACTATAACCGCAGCGGCCTCTCCTCGCACGGGCCCCTCGTCCAACAACCCCTTTCCATCAATCGGACGATCTCCGTTGGGGCTCAGCCAATCACCTCCGTCCTTTAAAGTCCTGGAGGACCATCTTGTCGGGGACCAGCACATGTCACCGATTTTGCGGTCCCCGGAAGTGTCGGAAAGGCCCTCCGAGGTTCAAGGCGACCCCCTGGATCAACGAAGGGGGAAGATTTTCTCTCCCGCCACACTAGCTGGGACGCTGGAAGCAGCGTTGGCGGCAGGCAAGAGCCCGGAGCCGGTACAGCAGAGGAGGAAAAGCAAAAAGAGACGGGCCGGCACCGGCGAGAAGGAAGAAAAGAGCAGAGGCAGAAATCCTTATCCTTCTCAACATCGTCATCCAAATTATCTATATGGACCAAGGGTCTCTGGCGAGAATTTTACTTACCACGTGAGGACATGCTCCCACAGGATGAGCTGGACAATCTGTCGGAGGACATGAAGATGCTGCATGAAGATTACCTGAAGATATCCAGAGATCCTGATATATTCTGCCAATATTGGAAGGTGAAGGTGCCAAGGGAATACAATTTCTTCATGCAAAATGACCAAGACACCTTCGACATCAACTTTGAAGACCTATTCAACATGTACAACCTCTATAGGCTCGACACCACGATGATCAGGCTATGGGCTCTCTACCAAGCCCAAGAGTGCAGACGTCTTCAGAACTCCAATATTGGCATAGTCGATCCGATATGCATGAACGAAGGCTATGCCGGGACCCCGGACGGTCGAGGATTTCTTGAAGAATACCTGTCACATGCATTCGTGGTTCATAAGGACAAGGAGTACGTACTAGCCCCCTATAACCCTCCGTAAGTCCTAAACTTAGCACCGTGGAGTTTTTTTTGTTTTTTACGTACGTATCTCCGCGTGCTTACGTTCATTTGTTCACATTTACGTAGCGACCACTGGGTCCTAATTGTGATCGTTCCAAGCTAGGCCAAGGCTTTTTACTTTGACTCCTCATCGAAAAAGACAGCGGACTTCACCAATATAACTAAGATTTTGGATACAGCTTTCTTCAGAGCCAAGTTCTCGGGGCATACTAAAATACCTGTAGAAGCGACAAAAATGGTACACCATTACAAGTTCCCTTGCAGAGTTCAGCCGGAAAATAGCATGACATGTGGGTACTACACTTGCGCCCATATGGACCTCTTTGTCCGGTACAAGACAAGCATTGGGAAGATATGAAAGAACTAAAGGCTTGGAGCGAGCTGGGAAGTCAGATGTACGACTGGCGACAGGACTTTGCTCGCATCCAAAAGTCTTCGCCAGACTCATCAACTTTGAAGTCATCAATCTGATGGTGTGAATTCTACGCCGGCCCCCAATTTCCGAAGCCAAACTTAAGCGGGCATCAATAGAATCGTTGTTTCTGTAATTGAAGAACAATTGTTTCATACTTGTGACCGTCGTTGGAGTGTACATACTATATATGTGATTATAAATGTCTTAAGTGCCAACCGTTATGTGATTACAAGTGTGTTATGCGATTAAGAGATTTGACTCTGTGAATGAATAGTTGGTATAGCCTGTGATTAGGAATAATGTAATGCGCTATAGCCTATTATTATGAATAATCTAAATGTGATTATGAGTTAACACAGCCTTTTCGGTTAGCAGGAATACATATCTCTACTGACGGGCACTTATGACGCACCGTCAGTGGAGTACGACCTCTACTGACGGGCTATTATGACGCGCCCGTTAGTAGTGCTAGAACCAAGTGCCTCCAACTGGGGGTCTCCTCTGACGGTCCCTATGCGCCCGTCAGTAGTAACAAACACTACGACGGTCCTGTCTGCTCGTCAGTGGAGTGACCCCCTCCATTGACATTTCTAGGGTGACGGGCCCCCCTGTCCGTCAGCAGAGGGTGTTTCGGGACCGTCAGTGGTGACCTATTCTGCTGTAGTGAAGCAGGAAGCTAAAGACAATACAGTAAAGTACTCAAGCAGACAGTGTGTTTTTCACCAAGTTCTCAGCTCTTCACAGAGTGGTACTCTCCGTTGGAGAGGTTACTCCGAAGAGATCGCCAGCACCAAATCGTGCTTGTTCTCCGAGTACCTGACGTTCAGGCCTCTTCCTTTGCTTGTGGAAGTCCTTTTGCTCGCAGCAGGTAGACTTCGATTCACCTTCACAAACGTCTGGTTTAGCCCACACAAGCTTGGGTGATACCAGTGACTCCTACACCTGTCTAGGAGTAGACACTCCAAGAGTAACAGATTCAGCAGCAACAACTCTTGGAGGAACCAATGCTCTTTGCTCAAGAACTCTAACTCACCCGAACTGACACTTAGGAAACTTTGGCTTTTGTTCGGTGGAAAGAGGCTTTGCAACGGTTGAATATGATTCACTGGCAAAGGTTGATTGGTTGAGATCTAAGACCTCCCTGGTCCCCTATATATAGGGTTCGCAGGAACCCGACCGTTACACTGTTGCCACGTAGGATTAAGTGAGCCACCGGTGACAGACACAGGTGACACAGCTACACACTACGCCCAACCTATAACCGGCTTGGGCAGACCGACACCTGTGTCACCGGAGGCTGACATAGGTGAACCCTTAACTGACGTAGCAGCACTACTCAGCCCGGTCCTGGCACACGACATGCCCTCAGCATACAACACTCTCTGAAACCTAATAAGGAGAGAACCTCCGACAGCCGTCCCAACTCAGCAGACAAGCCATCGCAGCACAGGTCCCTTAGCGTTTACAAGCTCTCCCCTGGTACAGAGATGTACCTGAGTCATAGAGTGCTAGACCACTGTGACACAGCTGTGTCACACCGGTGACTCTAACCCCTAGGATTTTCTACTGCTAGCACTACAGAGTGCAAGCACAAAACCAGTTTCACACTTGTGCAAAACTGTTGACACAGGGCCACTAATCTCAACGCATTAGTGCCACTGTCCAACATCTTGAGCATTGAGCAACTAGAACCTCCACAGATCATTACTGCATCATCCCGCTTGATAGTACGGGTTTTTCCTATGGACTCAAAAGAACTAGCAAATCTAGGCTTTACCTGCTCACCAACTGCAGTCACGGCTCTTGACGCATCAAGCCACCATCGCCTTGCTTACAACTCCTTGCACAGCACCGGCTTCTTCACAGTTGTGGCACAGCTGCCTAGCACAGCCATTCCTTAGTCCTGAAAACCACCCTTATACCTTTTTTGGTGGTCATCCCCTGATGACCCTTCTTCCTGGAACGTACTAACCTGCCTACACTCAATGTAAACGTTAGATTCCAGTTTGAGTTGCCATTAGCCATCAAAACCAACTTGGGGCCTAGATGCTCTTTCAGCTAGGTTCTTTAGAGGATTAATTGTGAAATTTGACAATATTAGATTATAAGGACTATAATAATATTACACAATAATTCTGTCTTGCTCGCAAAGTTGAACGTGAAGTGCATGATTGACAGCCGAAGAAGAGGACTAATTTTCTGCAGGTCGTACGCCTTCGGAGACACCTCTCACCCCCACTACCCCGTCCACACCTATGGCAGCCATGGCTTCCTCCATCCACAAGACGAGTTCCTCTCCCTCAATTTCGGCAACAAGAAGAGAAGGAAGGAAAAGGAGAGAAGAAGATGGAGGAAGATAATAGAGGAGGGATTTCACTAAATTTGTCCAATTCATCATGAATTCAGATTCCACACTTCATGGATAACTTCTTCATAGTTCCTAAGATGATTAAGGATGAGTTCCATGGATTGAATTGTTGTTTGAAGTGCTTGTCGGTGATCGGATAGTTAGGGTAGAACACTAATTTGAAAACTTTGACTAAACCGTGGAAAATATCGACTTGAATTGAGAATTCCTCGATTTTTCATAAGTTCTCCAACAACACTGATTTTGTTCAATTCATATTAAAGATATGACCAAAATAGTGACTGGAGTTTCTAATTAGAGTAGATTATGTTTGGCAAGTGTTTATCAATTTCTAGACAGAATTAAAATATGATTACAACATGAAAGTTGTTGAGCATTTCTATACATCTCCGTAGTGGTATCATTTGCTATGTTTAGAGAAGTGTAATTAAAGATATGAAAATAACAGGGAGGAAATAAGAAATTATGTGAAGTAAAAAGTTGAGAAGTAAAGTTAGAATTTCGAGGAGTTTTCTTGTGAGGCTTAGGAATGATTAGTATATGTTATCATACTTTTCATAGTATAAAATCTTAACCGAGGTTTATTCCATGTGTTTAGGAGCTTCGTCTGCCGAGGGTAGTTCATCGGGTTAAGCTTCATCCGACTCAATTTATAGTGAGGGTGCATAGAGATAGAGAGAGATAACGACATTAGTTTAGGAGAGCATGAAGATGACAGCATCGTGGTCGAGGTGGTGCTGGTAGACATATATTCCCTCCGTCCACAAATGTAAGGTGTGCATGGAATTTTAAGTTCAACTTTGACCAACAATTAAACCAATACTATTAAATTATATGACATAGTAGTGATATCATTGGATTCATATTCAAACATATTTTCAAATAGTATCACTTTTGTATTATATAATTCAATATTATTGGCTTAATTATTGGTCAAAGTTGAACCTAAAATTCCGTGCATGCTTACATTTGTGGACGGAGGGAGTATGATAGTAGTGTTAAAACTGAGTTCTTTTACGATACCTAAATGATTATGGGCCATCTATTCTTGTCAATAGAATGGTTTATTAAACCTAATTATGCTACTCCAAAATCTGAGCAGTATAAGAGGCCACGGCGGCAAAATTGGCACATCAAATCCTCAAATGCCGCTGGTCTAGGAGCAAGCTGGTGAATTCGCATTGTGATTAGCTGCTGGTTCAGGCCCAATTGATACGAATCCGTGCTCCACCTCGCCCCTACGCATGTCCGCCGCGCTCCCTTCGCTTCTCTCGTCCGTCCTCGCCGCCGTGCTAGTCCGTCCTCGCCGCCGCCGCACTCGTCTGTCCTCGCTGCAGCGGCACTCATCCGTCCCGAATAAATTTGCGCTGCTTGGACTTGTTGATTGACAGGAACGTACTGCAGCTCGGGTGCTTCTCACAGCACTAGTTAGTGGCAGAGATCAAAAGCGCAATCACTCAGTCTTGGCATCCACATCTAAACTCCCTCCTGCAACTAATCTAGCGGCTAATTCAAGTGAAAAGGTGCGAAATTAACACATCCTTGCCGAACATTCTGACTTTCTAAGATAAGTTAAGAACAAATGAAATCATGTAAAACATTATAAGTTCTCCTCACTCATTTCCAACAATATGTACGAATGATCGATCAACCGATCAATCAAACAGCACGAGCATCGCTCGGTGAAGGAAGGACTCAAAGAAAAACCTGCAGACATGTAGATCACCCCTCCAGAACAAGCATCCACCGATCAATTGAAGCACCCACCAATCAATTGTCACTCGTGTGGACACCTCAGCACGACATTGATTCTCTCATGGCCATAGACGACACGGCCTTGGCCTAGGTGACGAGCTCCGACTTCATCCTCACCTGATAGCCCCATAGCAGAGGCACATCCATCGCGACAGCGCTCCCCAAGTTCGCTTTCTCCGTAGACGGAGAACCGCCGTCCTCTGACCACGCCCTTGCCGCACCGACGACGTCGACGCGAGGGCAAAGGCGGTCGCCACCACCGGCAAGACCTGAAATGATCGGGCCGAACGGCCCAGTTGTCTAGTCACGGGAATACTTTTTACTTTACCCATTTTAACCATGAAGATGTGGGGTTTATTCTCCACCCGGTTCAGATTTTACCCTTGAATCTACTAATACTACTCGTGTTAGGAAGTAGTATAGATCAATGTTAACTCTTAGATCCACAAAAATAGACGGTCTATATCAATTTAAGGGTACCATGAAAGAACTAATGAGATTAGTGTAGGAGAGGGTGAAGATTACGACATCATGGTCAACAATTAGTGTGTCCAGAGGTGAAGACGCCATAGACACGGTGGTGTTGGCAGAAATACATGATAGTGGAGTGTTAAATATACAATGGTAACATGAAAAGAAATTTTTTTACCATTTAGATGCTATCGCTGGTACAGGAAAAGATCTTTGAAAGCGGTTGAAATATAACACCTAAGGCGGTTATCTTCTCCGCCTCCAAATAGCTGGTCATTCTCACGTACGTCACAGCACAAGTTATTCACCAATTCACATGCGTATACAAAACAAAATTACACAAGCTATTCACTTTTCACCTCCACTTCATACATATATAATCAGTTGACACCAAGTTATTCACCAATTGAAAACACAGCAAATTTATTCATATATACATATACAACCACTTTTCACGTTATCGGCAGTTTCATAAGCCGCATTCTCCATATATATCAGCGGCTACTAGCCACGTGGATGCCATGTCCGCAATCGAAAGCCACTTTTTGGACCTGTCCTGCATGGTTTTCTTAAGTATATACGTGCAAAAGTCAAGTTTAGAGTATATGGACATACATGCACCTACCTCGCAAGTTCACTAGAACTGCAGTGTAATCTACGCTTATTAATTTGACACAGACATTTTGTTGTTTGAGAGCGTTTCGTCCATGATATGAACAAAGTAAGCGGCCGGAAAGCACATTAACACCAGCTCGTTCACAGAGAGCTCCTTTCAATTCACGCAAAGCTAGACAAATGTACGACTAAAAGAATCATATATACGCCTTAGCTAGACAGCGAAACATTTTCTCCAGTGCCCCATAGAGCCCACTATTAAAAGATATATGATCGAAGACTATGTTACAGCTGGTTTTTTTAAGATCCGTCTCTACATCACGGGTGGTTTAGAAGAAGGCCCGTTTGGGTTGATTCTGAGAGATACGAACCGTCTGTGATGATTAAGACGGTTTGTGATATCAGACTAATATATCACATGTATTTTTTAATAAAAACCGCCTCCGATAAGTGGCTTATCACACAAAAATTGCTAGATCTAAGTTCATTATAGCAAATTCTACTTATTTTTGTTGATATTGAGGGACATAATTGGTTCTAAATATTATAGGAGCATGTTGCTAGCTATTATTCTGAGGCATATAATTGTCTATGGCAAATGATAGACTAATCAAGGATGATTTAGAATTATGAAAGAGAGAGAAGTATATATAGCATATATGAGTAATTTATTGTTTGGAATAGATTTATCTTTTCTCGTAAATAGGTATTGGAATTGTAGGAAGTTTCCATGAAACGAAATTTTGATAATGTTTTGAAAATGACATAATTAGTTAAAATTTTATTTATCCATTAAGTCTTATATTAAGTTGTACTTGTCATAAATAAATTTGTAATTTATGGTAGATTATATGTTGAAAATTATTGTTTACATATAGTCAATACCGACATAGTAATGATAATTGACGATGACATAGCACCCAGGTATCGTCAAGGAGGACAAAGCTGGCCCTCTGGACATAGGGTGGGCCAGGCCGACTGCTCGGAGTCCGACTTCTACACGGGGGCGCATTATCAACTTAGATAGAGTACAAGACATGAACATGTACCTACCCGATATCTCGGGTTCTAGTTGTAACCGATTAGAAGATCTACTTGTAAACCGATCCGGGCTCATGTAACTCTGCCCCTGCCGCCTATATAAGGTAGGGCAGGGATCCCCGATCAGTAAGCTTTACACATAGACGATACACATACCTACCCTAGTGACCTAGAGAGCTCCTCTCGATATCCTGCTACATATGGTACACAAGCAATCCAATCCACCGAACGCAGGACGTAGGGTATTACCTCTTCCCGAGGGCCTAAACCTGCATAAACTCTGTGTCCCGTGCCCATCTAGATCTGCTATGTGTACACTGCCCCATGTTCATTATTGCCGGATTAAAACATCGACAGCTGGCGCGCCAGGTAGGGGCGGTGCGCATAGATCCATCTGAACAGATCCAGATGGGTTTCTCAAATGACAATGGTGATTTCCCTCTGAGCCGAATCATGAGTTTTGGCCCCTTGGACTTTGTCGCTGACCCAGGACAGGTTTTCCGATTCGGAAAACTGGACTTCATCGCTGACAACCTCAGCAAACTTCACCTTTGCGACTCGGCTTCTAGTTGGTCGGTGGAGGCTTCACCGCCTTCCCCACTGGGACTCTCCTCCGAGTCGATGACTTTAGCGGCCATCTCTGATGACAAGGTTACACGAAAGTTGGATCTACTGCTTGAACACGGGTTTTCACCCGTCGAGCAGGGATCCCGACTGGTTGGTGCGATCGAGTCCCTCTTACCCGTCCTCAAACTCGGACGACTTCGAGAGTTCGGGAAGCCACCATCTTTCTCAGGAGGTCTTCATGGTTGACTCGGATGCGCTGGCAAACAACGGTGACCAGTCAATCCCCATCGCAGATCAGACCCCCAATAAGCTAGAAGCCACCTGGCTCCATCTTATTGCCAAGGAGGAGAGACTGGCCGAGTAGCAGACCGTGCTCGCTCGCCAGCACGAGGAACAACAGCGTAACGAGGACATGCGGGACCAAAGGCGCCAGGTCAACAACGCACTCCGCATGCACGAGAGGGACGGCGTCTAGATATTTCCGCTTCCCAGTCACAACCTCATCGCCGCCATGGTGGCAGCACGCGCCATCAACATCCCCGAGGGTATCCCGGGTTATGATGATCTCTGACGGCTCCGGATCCTGATGGAAGAGGCAGCTCTTCAGCAGGCCGTGATCTCTGAGGTCCGCGTGGCTTCTCCTGCGAGCACCAAGAGCCGGCGCTCTTCCCCACCAGAGAACTCACGCGCCATAGAAGGTCGCCGCACCAGCCTAGATCTTCATCGCCACGCTGGGTCGGTTCGTAGCCGACTCAGACCGGACCGCGATGTACGGGACACTCGCGAGGCAAGACACCGCGCTCGCCGCAGCACGGGGAAAGACGATCGCCCCGCCGGGTCGGTACATAGCCGACTCAGACCAGACCGCGACGTGCGGAACACCCTCGAGGCAAGACACTACGCTTGTCACGGCACGGGAAGAGACGACCGCGACAGTCACCACGGCAACAGTGACGATTGCTGCGTTACTAGCCAGCGCCGCTCTCCGACTCCTCTCGGCACGGCCTACGCAGGCCCGAAGGCATTCAGCCCTTGCATCCGCAACGTCATCTTCCCGCCACAATTTTGAGTCACTGGCATCGACAAGTACACAGGCGAGACTCGGCCAGACATCTGCTTAGCCGATTACCACACAGCATGCAGGACCAATGGAGTTAACGATTATGTCGCGATCCACTACTTGCCCCTGTTCTTAGCCGACTCGGCCCGAGCTTGACTCACCAGCCTGCCTCAGGGCAGCATCCAGTCCTGGACCGACCTTGAGACTCTCTTCGTGAACAATTTCTAGGGCACATACAATAGGCCTGGGAACGCGTGGGATCTTCACAGTTGTACCCAGGAGGCGGGCGAGACCCTCAAAGAGTACATCCAATGCTTCTCCAAAAAGAAGAACTCTTTGCCAGAAGTCCGGGAGGGCGACGTCATTACTGCTTTCTCAAAAGGCGTTCGGAGCACGGATCTCATCCACAAGATCGCACGCAAGAATCCCCAGACTACGCGCGAGCTCTTCGATATCGCCAACAACTTCGCAACTGGTGAGGAAGCCATTCACAGTGCAACCAAGGATGACAAGGGGAAGGGCAAGGCCCCCGAGTCCCCCAGAGTGAAGGATCATCTCGAGTCACCCAAGAAGAAACACCAGAAGCGCAAGGGTGGAGACCTCGTTGCCTCTGTCGAGCATGCTCCGTAGCGTCGTCCTCAGCGCGGTAATGCCACTTTCGAGGAGATGATGGGCTAGCCGTGTCACTTTCATGGGCCAAAGTCAAATCACCTCACGCGCGACTGCAATCCTCTAAAGAAGCTGAACAAACCTTCTGCTCCTAGCCAGAGCAAGAAGGAGCCTCCTCTGGGTGCGGGCGCCGAGTTCTCAAAGGAGACTGTGTGCCTCGTGATCTCTGGTAGGCTGAGTGGTTACGAGTCCAAGCGTCGCAAGAAACTCACGGACCGCGAGGTCAACACGATTGAGCCGGCTGTGCCCCGGTACCTCCGGTGGTCCATGTCCGTAATCTCCTTCGACCGCTTGAATCATCCCGACTACATACCCTACCCCGGAAGGTTCCGCTTGGTGGTTGACCCAATCGCCCACGGAGTCCGCCTCACCAAGGTCCTCATGGATGGAGGGAGTGGTTTGAACATCCTCTATGTCAAGACCCTGGACGACATGAAGATCCCCCGTTCAGAGATCAAGCCCACCGGCGCACCCTTCCACGGGGTTGTGCCCGGCAAGCTGGCAAGACCACTCGGGTAGATCGTTTTGGCAGTCACCTTCGGTACACCCGACAACTTCCAGGCCAAGACCCTCATTATTGAGGTCATCGACTTCCCAGGCTCATATCACGCTATCCTGGGGCGTCCCTGCTACGCCAAATTCATGGCCGTTCCCAGCTATGTCTACCTCAAGCTCAAGATGTCGGGT
The DNA here is from genome assembly GCA_019208055.1 of Stipa capillata. Taxonomy (NCBI): domain Eukaryota; kingdom Viridiplantae; phylum Streptophyta; class Magnoliopsida; order Poales; family Poaceae; genus Stipa; species Stipa capillata. The sequence continues at coordinate 20,059 of JAGXJF010001783.1, forward strand.
CCCCACGGGATAATAACGGTGCAAAGCAACTTCCAGCACACTTACCCATGTGACCTAGAAAATTGCAACCTCGCTGCAGCCCAAATCGCAGCAGCTGAGCTTGACAGTCTCAAGTCGGTTGTGGTCGAGGAAGCACCCCGGCCAAAAAGACTTCAGCATCAACGTCATTTCAGTCAGCGCGGGACACCAAGATGGTCCAGATCGATCCGGAAGACCCCTCCAAGACGGTGCAGATCAGGACTGCGCTCAGCGACAAATAGGAAAGCACGCTTGTCAGCTTCCTCCATGACAATCGGGACGTGTTTGCATAGACATCCTCTGACATGCCTGGAGTACTGAGGGAGGCTGCTGAGCACTCTCTAAATGTTCGGCCAGATGCCAAACCGGTCAAGCTTCTGTCAGCTGGCTTTATCAAAGAAGTGTACCATCTCGACTGGTTAGCGAACCCAGTTCTCGTTCGCAAAAAGAATGGGAAATGGAGGATGTGCGTTGACTACACGAGCCTCAACAAAGCATGTCCCAAAGATCCCTTCACACTGTCTCGCATCGACCAGGTGATTGACTCCACTGCCGGCTGTGAAATCTTATGTTTTCTCGACACCTACTCGGGCTACCATCAGATCAAGATGAAGAAGGATGACGAGATCAAGACGTCATTCATCACTCCATTCGGGGCCTTCTGCTACATCTCCATGCCTTTCGATTTGAAGAACGCTGGCGCTACGTACCAATGGTGTATACAGCGCTGCCTCCAGGGGTAGATTGGCAGGAATGTGCAGGCCTACGTCGACGACGTGGTGGTCAAATCCGAGAAGAAAGAGGATCTTCTGACAGACTTCAGAGGAAACATTCTCCAACCTTAGGTGATTCAACATGAAGCTCAGCCTGGAGAAATGCGTCTTCAGAGTTCCTTCGGGAAAGCTACTCGGCTTCATCGTTTCTGAGCGAGGAATCGAGGTTAAACCAGAGAAGATCGATGCCATCGTCAAGATGGGGCCACCAAAAAACCTCAAGGATGTCCAAAGGTGAACTGGGTGCATGGCGGCCCTTAATCGATTTATCTCTCGACTCAGCGAAAAGGCCATGTCCCTCTACAAGCTCCTGAAGAAGTCGAACACCTTCACCTGGACATCTGAGGCCCAAGACGCTCTCGACAGGCTGAAGAAGCTCCTAACCACGTCCCAGGTGCTGGTTTCCCCGATGCCCAATGAACTGCTGTTTCTCTACATTGCAGCGACTACCCAGGTGGCTAGCACTGCCTTGGTCGTTGAGCGCTCCGAGCCGGGCCACATCCAGAAGGTTCAGTGGCCAGTCTACTTCATCAGCGAAGTGCTTTCCGAGTCCAAGGTGCCGTACCCATAGATACAGAAGATTATCTATGCGGAGTTCATAACGTCTCGGAAGCTAGTCCACTACTTCCAAGGACACCTGATTTCGGTGGTCAGTTCCTTCCCGATCATCGACGTCATCAACAATCGCGACGCCGCTGGAAGGATTGCTAAGTGGGCAATGGAACTAATGGCATTCATCATATTTTATGCCCCACGCACGGCTGTCAAGTCCCAAGCTCTTGCTGACTTCATGGCTGAGTGGATGGAAGTCCAATCCTCGCCCTCTGTCATTGACCTCAAACATTGGACGTTCTACTTCGACGGTTCATTGATGCTTCAGGGTGGAGGGGTTGGCATCGTGCCCATCTCTTCGAAAGGGGAACACTTCAAGTACATGCTACAGATCCACTTCCCGGCGTCCAACAACGTCACCTTAATACACAGCCTACGCATTGCGACCTCACTTGGAATTCACCGGCTACTCACCCGTGGTGATTCCAAACTAGTGGTTAGGCAGGTCATGAAGGCATGGTCGTGCAGAGACCCCGTCATGGAAGCCTACTGCCAAGAGGTGCACAAGCTTGAAGTCAAGTTCGATGGCCTCAAGCTCACGCACGTCCTCCGCTAAGACAACGAGGCTGTAGACGCACTCGCCAAGTTGGGGTCCAGTTGGGATGTCGTCCCGGCCAGAGTTTTCCTCCAGGAGTTGCATGCGCCCTCCATCAAGGTGGAGACAGCATCCGAGACCGAAGAACCACACCCCGAGGGATCCGATAGCATTCAATAGACTGCGCAAGAGGTCTTGTCATCAATCCCGACTGGACGATGCCCTTCCTCGACCATGTCCTACGGGACATGCTCCCACAGGATCAGACCGAGGCACGGCGCCTTGCGAGGCGTGCCAAGGCCTACGTCGTAATCAAAGACAACCTTTACAAGAAGAGCACCTCCGAAATTCTCCAGCGGTGCATATCTCAAGACCAGGGGAAGCAGCTACTGCACGACATTCACTCAGGAGTCTGCGGGCACCACGTGGCGCTGAAGTCGCTTGTCGGGAAAGCCTTTCGACAAGGTTTGTACTAGTGCCGCCATCTTAGATGCTGAGCACATTATGCGCACCTGCGAGGAATGCCAATACTTCACCCGGCAAACACACTTGCCGGCTCAGGCACTCCAAACTATCCCGATCACGTGGCCCTTTGCTGTTTGGGGTCAGGACATGGTTGGTCCCCTCAAGACGGCTCCTGGGGGCTACACACATCTCTTCGTTGCCGTCGACAAGTTCACCAAGTGGATTGAAGCTAAGCCAGTTGCCACGATCACTGCAGAGCGGGCCGTCGAGTTCTTCCTGGACATCGTGTACCAGGCGTCCCCAATAGCATCATCACGGACAATGGCACTCAGTTCACTGGCGGCGCCTTCCTCCGATTCTGTGACGACTACAACATTGGCCTCAGCTTCACCGCAGTGGCACACCCATGCGCAAATGGGCAGGTTGAGCATGCCAATGGTCTAATTATGCAGGGCATCAAACCTCGGAACTTCCACCGCCTAAAGAAGTTTACGGGCAAATGGACAACAGAGTTGCCTTCGGTGCTTCGAAGCCTGCGAACTACACCCAACCGGTCAACCCATTACACCCCTTTCTTCATGGTATATGGAGCCGAGGCCGTACTACCGACTGATCTGGACCACGGATCCCTGCGCATCCATGCTTATGCTGGCGACCAGTTGGAGTAAGCAAGACAAGACGCTGTTGACCAGCTTGAAGAAGCACGAGAAGTCTCTTTCCTTAGGTCGGCCAAATACCAGCAGGGTCTACGGCGCTATCGCAGCCAACACATACGCGGGCGCGTGTTTAACGTTGGCGACTTGGTCCTGCACCGAGTCCAGTCCAACAAGGGCAAGCACAAGCTCTCACCACCGTGGGAAGGCCCATACGTGGTCGCTGAAGTACTATGTCCGAGGGCTTACCGGCTGAAGGTTAAGGACGGCAACCTCATCACCAATGCCTGGAACATTGAACAGCTACGTCGCTTGTATGCTTAAGCTTTGTACTTCCATATTTTTAAGTATGGATAAATGAATAAACATTTCTTCGCCCCATCTGAGCAACTCTTGGGGTTTCCGACTGGCCTGCTATTTACGTTCACGGCTACGCATAGTAGACACTCGGGGGCTACACCACACTGGGTGCGCCCAAGAGCACTTGGGCTCTTCTCTTTCAACAATTATTTTAGTACTGTGTAAAAAGATTGGCGTTAACTCTTCGTCTTCGATCACCGGTCTACGCCACAACCCTGCGCTACACGGGAAATAGCCCACGGCTAATCTCTACGCAATGGGGGCTATGACAGGTCAGCAAGAGCACACACAAAGGGCTAACTTACACACGAACGAATTTTTACGAATTGAAGTGATTAGCAAACACAGAACATGTTAACCAAAACAGGCATAAGCGAGTTACACTCGGCTTTCCTAAGTACTTCAAATGAATATGGAATGGTTCACTCGTTTTATTCCTACTTCTACAGGACTATGCTGTTAGCGAGGGTGTTCACCGCAGGCTGGACCTCCTCCATCAGCACGGGGACCTCTTCATCAGCGGTGTCGGCGGCAAGTCCTTCCCCGATCGCTCCCATGTCGAGCGATGGATAATGGGACTTCGCTACCACGAGCATCAATTAGGCTCCGGCCTGGGTGGATTCCTTCAGCAGAGTCTTCGCCTGATGAGCCACTTGCTGAAGGCGCTCCAGGACTGCCTCCGCGTGGTCCGGAGTCGGGTCGGCCTCCCAGAGGGCGTCGTAGGCCATCCGAGCAGCCGCCTTCAAGGACCCGGCCGTCAGATGCACCTTCTCAAGGCATGTCTGAAACACTGTGAAGGAAACAAAGCTACGTCAGCAAGATATTTGGCAGGCTCCGACTGGATAGATATGAGTCGGGGGTTTACCAACGGCGGCGTCCTGAGCCCTTTTCAATGAGGACTCAGTGGCGGCCTTCTCCTCCTCAAGCTGCCGAGCATGAACCCTCATCGCCTCGAGCTCTTCCTTGAGCTTGGCGGTGGCTTCAAGCTCCTTTTTAAGCTTGGAGGCCTCGTCTTCGGCAGCTATAGAAGATGTTACAAATAGTCAGTACAGCAAAAGCAGAAGTGAACAAAGAAGTTTGAGCTCATTACCTTGAGCTCGGGCCGCCTCGTTGCAGACGTCCCTCTTCAAGGATTCAACCTCGGCCTCCCGCGTGGCCACTTGCTCCTGTATTGCGCGGAGGGTGCCCTTCAGGTTATCCCACTCGGCCTTGCATTGGCCGAGTCGGTCGAAAGCAGGAAGCTGGGCTTGAATGAATTCGATCTTATCCCTAGACCTCTTGGTTAACCTCTGCAAAAATGACAAAGGAAGTTAGCTACTTGGGAAAAATCATCAAGACCCTCCGCTCGTTTCCATGTACCGAGTGGAGGCTCGGGGGCTACACCCACTGGTTTCACTGATCGTGCCCCCAGTGCAAAATCTACAGGCTAACAAAGAACCTCTGCCCAACTGCTTCAGTCAGCCGGAGGCTCAGGGGCTACACCCCAGGGGGTGCACTGTCTGCGCACTCACAGCAAAAAGTGAAGAAAACACAAGGACAAAAAAATATACCTTCATCAACGGCTGAAGCTTGCCGTTTACCAGGTTGGCGCTCTCCTTCACTGTCGCGGGGATTTCACGGCAATATACATTTCTAGTAGGATTTGGGGGAGCGCATGTGGAAGATCTAAGCGGGTTCACACAAGAGATTTTACCCAGGTTCAGGCCCTCCAATGGTGGAGGTAATACCCTATTCCTGCTGATTATATTGCTGGTCTTGTGCGAGAATGGTTACAGAGGGAGATGATGGCTGTTCTTGTCTAGAGGTAGAAGACAATGTGTAGAGTCCCGCCCTTTGCATGGGGCTTTTGCCTTATATAGGCTTTACATATGCCGACTCGGCCAGTCGGCTGAGCGATTGTAACTACATACTTTAATTGGCATCTTTATTCTGTATAACTCTTCGAGTAACGCCAGCCTTCATGCCAGCGAAACGCCTGCCTTGATGAGGTTGTAACGCCTTCCTTGATGACACCCAGACGTTGCTTCTGTGTGGGCTTCACTTGGGCCTTCATCCGAGTGGGCCTCCATAGGACTCCTCGAGCCTATTGGGCTGACTCCTTATGCTGGGCCTACTCGGATGGGTTCCCCCGTCAGTAGCCCCCGAGTGTTTCAAGGTCTCGACACGAATGCCGATTGGAGAGCAAGCTGCGTATTCTCAAGTCACTGGTGGAGAGACCTTGATGGACTCCCGTGATACCTGAAAAAAGGTTAAGTTTGTGCTAAGTGTAGGGAGCTTCGGTGATACCCGTGCTTTCCTGCTGGGGAAGTCGGCTAGTGGCCTTCTAGGAGGCGTATCATGAATTTCGAGTGAACCCGAAATAGCATCTGGGCTTGTTCGAGTGGATCATTGCCAACTTGTGCCCGCAGGGGGGACGCCTTCGACCTTCAACTTTGAAATCGAGTCCTCGAACTCCAGCATTGAGTCCCGAACCAGAAAGCCATTTTGCGCCACTGTGGCGTCTGGTTCTGAATCAGGGACAAACTTGTGCCGCTGTGGATGCCGGGTTCGTCCTTAGCTTGGGTGTTGCCGAGTGACCTGCAAAACCCTGTTGGGTTGGTCATCGATACCCCTTTTTGTAGATTTGATCTGCTTTTCGAGTGGTGTAGTCGGTATGCCTCGAAATTATTTGATGGAGTCGACACAGCTCGTGACGTGACTTAGTGAGCCGAGCCGACTTCAAGCTGACTCGGCATCCGAGTGCAATTCAACTCATTCAAGCCGAACCCAGTCGAAGCCGGCTTGTGGTCACACGGAGCCGTCTTGACTGCTCACAACGTCGCTTCAGCATTTAATGCGTACAGTCGGTTGGACAGAGCGCCTGCGGCGCTGCAGCGTGATGATTTCGCCTCGAGTCTCGTGCGAGGCGTGCGCGAGACATCCGCTGCTACCGCTGTGACTTCGCGGGGCATTCGAAGTGACGGTTTGTTATGATTGCGCCTTGAATCACGCGGGCGGTGCGCGCAGGATGGCTGCTGACGTAATGCTCGCCGGTCGGGACGCCTGGGACGACGAGCCATGGCAAAAAAGGCGCCCCGAATCCCACAGGATTGCGCGCGCGGGACGACGGTTGCCGTGGCGATTTGCCGGCACGTGTGGTGCACGATTGTCGACGGTTCGCCTCCCTCCTTTATAAAAGCGGGCGTAGGGAGACCGCGGTTCCCATCTGCCTTCGTCTTCCTCGTGCTAAAGCCCTTCGCCTCCAGAGCTTTTCCGCCGCGCACTCTCTTTCCTTTCCGAGAGAACACTCGTTTCGCCACCGCTTTCCAACCATGTCGCGCGTCGCCAAAGGGAAGAAGATCGACACCGGCTCCTCCTCCGCCGCCGCGCTTCCCGACGATTGGAAGAAAGGCGACTGGGTCCCTTCAGTGGTGACCGACGACATTCTCGTCAGCCTCTCCACCGTGGGAATGCTGCCGCTGCGCTCGATCAGCAACTGGAGGGCGCCTTTCACTAGTACAGAAAAGCTTATTAGTGGCGTGCCAAAAAGTCTATTAGTGGCGTGGGGGTGGCACGCCACTAGTATCACGCCACTGATAAATGTTACTAGTGGCGTGCCACCCCCACGCCACTAGTAACCTGGTTACTAGTGGCGTGCTCCCTTTCGCACACGCCACTAGTAATAAGAATACTAGTGGCGTGCTATTGAACTAGCACACGCCACTAGTAAGAATTTGCGGATTTTTTTAAAAAAGAATAGTATTAGATACTAGTGGCGTGCCCTCCAACATGCACGCCACTAGTAACTAATTGTGAATTAAAAAATACATCGGATTTTATACGGTTCATCCGTACACCCAAATGCATACATACATTTCATCCATACATCCAGTTCATCCGTACATCCAAATCCATAATCCAGTTCATACATCTAGTATACATACATTGCCGAGATCCACGAGTCGAATGCACCGCCGCGTGTAGAAGTTTTTGTTTGGGTCTATACCCAGAAATCTGCAAGGCCTGATGGTTGCTAATTTAGTCCCTAATGAACACAAGGTATTAATTTTATACAAGTTAGAAATATATGTCACAGTCAATTTGATAAGTATGAATCGGGTAGGATCAATAAGTTGAATACAGCAAAGTTATAAATCTAACAACACACCAATTAACATGATGAGTCTTAAGTATATAATTCTTAGTAGAAGCAAAATATTATAACATCTTAAAAACAACACTCGACCAGGAGGCAGTGCAGTATGTGTTACTATCAAATTTCCTTTGTTCTTTTTCCCCAAACTCTTTCTCAGTTTTAATCACCACAGGAATAGACTAAGAACCAAGTGAAATATATGTCCTTATCAGTAAAGGAAAGTTAACTCTAACACAAATGCATTCCAAATTCATAGGCATAATTACCCTTTCGAGAACCAGGGTGCAAGGAGCAATACAAATGGCAACATAACTATATCTGAAGACCAACCATCCCAAATATTTAGAGGATAAATAGAATACTGATGGTTAAAATCAACTTTCAATTAGATGGATACTAAAGTTATGGAAAACTAGCAACCTCAAAACTTTAAGATTAACATAGCATATCAATCAGAACTGCAAGCAATTTTTAGCATCACAATTAAATACATCAACCAGGTAGAGTAGTAATTAGGATTACCAGAGAATAGCAGTTAGGTTATAGATTTAGTTGCCCAGTTTAGGAACAAGGTAGTTCATCTGTTCTTATCAGAGAATGAGCTCATGTATGCATCTACATATACAGGAGAAAACAGAAAAACAATTAAGGCCAAGTATAGTGCCTCATATATAGGGATAGGCATGAATAAGAGAAAAAGGAGCTAAGAGCCAAGATCAACATCTGTTCATAACAGATTTTATATAGAACCATCACAAAAGTAAATAAATTAAGGCAAACAAAGTATCTGCTCTTATCTAGATTCTAGTTTTCTTTCAACTCATCCCCAGTAAACAATCACCACAAGACAAATTGTAGTATCCGGCAACAGTAGATAAAGCTAGCATAGTATGTATTTAACATCTTTAACATACTTAAGTGCATAGAATTAGGGGGAGAAATTTGGCAGAGTCTTAACCAAAGCAAGTAAAATTGAGGATCTTTAGTGTAGGCAGAGTAATCGGGCTAGCACCATAACCGGCTAAACCAAGCATCAACCGGACCACCTAAACTAGAACCCTAGAATTGGGGAAATTTTGGTATGAACCCTAAAGCGAATTGGGGGAGGAATTAGAAGAGTTGGGGAAAGGAGCGGCTCCGGTGAGGTGGACGACGGGGCGGCTGAAGCGGGAGGGCAAGATCGACGGATCCTCATCTGGTACCGTGGATGAGGGGCGACGATTTGTTGCGGTGGACGACGGCGTCGGGGAAGCAACTCCGGCTTGGTGGAGGAGGGCGGCGGTGAGTCGGGTGCGGTGGGGTGGCCGACGGAGGAGGAGCACACACGGGCGCGTGGTAGTTGGAGGCGGAGCAGGGCCGGAGGGGGCCGACGGCGGCGGAGCACGGGCGCAGGAAGCACGGCGGCGCGAAGGATTTGGACTTGGGGAAATGCTCCCTAAGTCCCACGCGGGGGGTTATATGGGCTATGCTATTAGTGGCGTGCGGGTGGTGGCACACGCCACTAGTAAGTTCTTATTAGTGGCGTGCGGGCAGTGGCGCACGCCACTAGTAACATCTTATTAATGGCGTGCTGGTCGTGAGGCACGCCACTAGTAATATTTTGGGGTTTTAGTGTATTTAGGCTATTTTTAGGGTTTTAGTTGTAGGATTATGTTCTAGCTTTTTTATACATTGAATATAGACCATTTAAAGTTTAATGTAAAAATTTAGCATTTTTTAGGGTTAGTTTTCTATTTTTAGGGTATTAAATGTATTTCTAGGTATTTAAAGGATATAATTCAAATTTGAACTACAAGTACATTAAAAAATTACACAAAATTGGTAGAAAAATCATATTTAAGTTTGTGGGTATATATTTAGGTGTTATTGAATAAAATATTAGAAAATTCAAACATCTGTATGGGAAAATTCAAACACTAACTTGTAGTAAATGGTTTTTGAATTTTAAAAAATGTAAATGTGGTTTGAAAAATATGAAACTTGGTATGGTGTCATTATATGACCTACAGAGGCTGTGGTTAAATTTTGAGAGAGTTACAAAAAAGTTTTGATATAAGTTGCTTAGAAACCGAAGGATATCGAGGGAAGAATTGTAGTTTCGAAGGGAAAGTGTGAGGTTTGAGAGAGAGCTGATAGTTTTGTTCCTCATTTGACTTTGAAATTTTTTATACATTAAATATACACCATTTAAAGTTCCATGTAAAATTTTGGGATTTTTTACGGTTAATTTACTATTTTCAGGGAATTAAATGTATTTTTCTTATTAGTGGCATGCCCCATTACCCACACGCCACTAATGACCTTATTACTAGTGGCGTGTAGCCTGATAGGGCACGCCACTAGTAAGCTAAGTACTAGTGGCGTGCCCCTTAGCCCGCACGCCACTAGTAAGTGGGGCCCAGCAGGGGGCCCGGCAGAAATTACTAGTGGCGTGCAGCCTGGAAGGGCACGCCACTAGTAAGCCAAGTACTAGTGGTGTGCCGGCTAGAGCGCACGCCACTAGTAATTTCTGCCAGGCCCGCTGCTGGGTCCCACTTACTAGTGGCGTGCGTTCCCTACGGCATGCCACTAGTAGTTGGTTATTAGTGGCGTGGGCTTCTGTGTGCACGCCACTGATAATCTGAGCAGATACCAGTGACGTGGCTTTTAGGGGGCACGCCACTAATAAGCTTTCATCTATAAGGGGGTTTCACCAGCACAGTTCCACCGACATCCGCAGGGTTAGCTGCGGGGGCAAAATAGTGCCGATGACTTAAAATAATTTTGAGTTTTGAAAAAATAATTTGAAAAACAATTTTGTTTTCAAAATTGTCCAAGGGTCACATTGGCTAAGACCCTTATCGAACTAGACTACAATACTTGTATATAGGGAGAAAAGGGGTGAGAATAGTAAAATAGTTTTATTTTTCCTGCAACTAAATTGCCTCCATGAGTTTTTACTTTGAAAAGGAAATTGTTTTATTAAAGAAAAGTCCCAGATAAGGCAGCTATCCATTATCCTTTAGTCCATACATAGTTGACCGAAGTCAATTTCCTTAGCTTACAAGGTAGCACAGCGAAGTTTATCCAACAGCCGCATGTATTCACTAAGCAAATATCAAAATCAGATAGGCATCAATCCATCCAGATAGATTATCCGACTGCAGGACATTTGGCTCAGGGAAGCTTAGTCTGCAAGTTGAGCAAGTAAAAAAAAATAACAGCCGACCAAGAGAGTAGGTAGCATGAGGTGGCCAAAGAGGGCCAATGCATATAGTGCTAAGGCAACCGTGAAGAGCTAGCATCACAGTAGCAGCAGTAGTAACCATCCAGAACCAGCACTCCAGTACCAATAGTAGTCAAGCCATAGGAGCTCATCAAGAACAGCAAAGTGCTCGTAGGAGGAGAAGGCCATCAGAACATTGAAAGGGGAGTAAGAAGGTGAAGAAGAGGGCAGGCCATTAGCAAAACCAGGGAGAGAAGAGACCATCAGGAGCCGAAGCAAGATAGAGAAGACCTCAAGCTCATAAGGTAGATCATTGGTAGTATCTGTTCTTACCATTTATCAATATACACTATGCGTATTTACCTCAGATGCTAGGCATCGTCATAGGTTAAGCCGAATTTCCAGGAGCCAGGTCCCGCTCCGCACGATCACGAGCGGGTGCTGCTCATCCCGTTCGTCGAGCGGGGATTGTCGCTGCCGCCCCACGACTTCGTGCGCGGTCTGCTCCACTTCTACGGCCTTCAACTCCACCACCTCAGCCCCAATGGCATTCTGCACATCGCGTGTTTCATCACGCTGTGCGAATGTTTTTTGGGGACCCGGCCTCACTGGGGGCTGTGGAAGAAGATGTTCGTGGTGAAGGCGCAGCCGATCAAGGCGGGCGGGCGTCTTTCCATCTGCGGCGGAGCCGGCATCCAGGTGAAGTCCGGCGCCAAGTACTTCAAGATGCAGTTCCCCGACACCGTGCGGAGGTGGCAAGACGGGTGGTTTTACTGCCCGGATGAACGCACTCCGACTGCACAGGAGGGTCTGCCGAAGTACGTCGCGGGTCCGCCGGTGTGGCAGAAACGCTGGGGTGCCAAGCCTTCCAGCGCGGAGATGCCGGAGATCGAGCGGCTCACGAGGAGGATTCAACGACTCCAGGAGAAGGGGCTGACTGGAGTCGACCTCATCGTGACTTGGCTGAGTCGGCGGATCCAACCGCTGCAGGCCAGGGCGCACCCGATGTGGGAGTACTCGGGTGCGTCCGACTCGACCAGGGTCTCGTCTGAGGAGCTTTCGGATCGCGACTTTATGGAGCTCCTCAAGAACTTGACCAAGGAGCGATCCGGGCTCACCAGGGCGCCACACGTGGTGCCCTACTCTACCGCCAACCCCCCGCCGACTGTAAGTGTTTCATCTCCGAGTCGGATCCTTTATATTGTTGTTTCTTCATTTTCTCTAACACCAAGTTCTTGATGTTTGCAGGCTCTTCTCAACTTGAACTCCATGCCACCACTCCCCGAGCAAAGTCCGGCTCCAGAGGTGTTGGACGACGTGGAGGTTGACGAAGAAGCCCCCGAGGGTGGGGACCCGGAACAAGGGCGAGTTCCGGTCGACTCGGGAGACGAGTCAGACGAAGAGGCCCCCCTAACCTTCAAGCGGAGGCGCACCGACGATGCCTCCGGCTCCGGGGCCTCGCGAGCTCAGGCAGGGTCGACTCAGGCGGAGTCGGCCTCTAAGCGAGCGCGGGCCGAATCTTCCAGCCCCGCGGTGCAAGCCGCCGCTCCTGCTGCCAAGCCGACTGCGCCCCAGTCGGCTCCCGCCAGTTCCTCCGGGGGTCCGTCCGCCCCGGGGAAACCGAAAAGAAAAATGGTCCCCACGACCACCAGGTATGTTTCTTTTGTTTTCTTTCACTTTTCAGCTGAAGCAAAAGACGCTGAAGTCGGTCTGGTGTTTTGTCGTTGCAGAATCCAGAGGAAGTTCTCCGACAAAGGAGACTCCCAGCCCAGCGCCCCGACTCCAACACAGCCGTCGGGGTCGGCTCCTCCGACTCCAATTTCAACTGCGCCCCGCGCGCAGTTGTCCACCGTGTCCGAGGAGGCACCGGAGTCGGGCGAGGGAACGGGGCCAGCCGAGTCCCTGACTGCGGCTGCTCCCAACATGCCTCCGCCTACCGCGCCCGTGGCGGAGACAGGCGCCGGGCCAGTCGTAGTGCCGGCTGATGACCCGCAGCCCCTGCCAACTCCTGCCGCTACAGCGACAACGGAGCCGGTGACCACAACTGGTGCCGACTCCGCGGAGCCGGCGGATGGGGCCCAAGGCCAGCCCATCGCCGAGTCTTCATCGGTGGCGGAGCGAAGCCTGGTGCTGGCTCCCGCGCCCGCGCCCGAAGAGACGGCACCCGGCTCTTCGAGCAGCCTCGTGCCCGCGCTGCTACTGCCGAGCTGCAGCACGGAGGATCTGGCTGCGGCGCAAGGGGCCACCGACCGAGTCGCTGCCCTGAGCTCTAAGCTCAGGGAGTTTGCGGACGCGGCCAAGACCTTGGCTGACTCGGCCGAGGTTTTGGAATCTTCCGTCGGGGTAAGTTCTCGCATCTGAACTTTGTTTGATTCTTAACACTGGGAGCACGATCAGTGCACCCAGTGGGTGTAGCCCCCGAGTCTCTAGCCGACTGGTTGAGTCGGTTGGAGACTTATTAACTCGGGTCATGCTGACTTGAAACTTCTCCTTATCCAGGCCGCGATCCGACTCGGCGGAAAGCAGCCAAACCCTCATGGAGAGGAACGCCTTCCCTTGAGAAGGCGTTGGCTGAAGAAAGGGCCAGAAGTCGGCAGCTCGAGGAGAAGCTCGCCGCCATCGGGAGTAAGTATCCGAGTCTTCAACTTCTTTGCCTTAAGGTTTTGCGGGTCTTGACTTTCTTGAGTCGGCAGACGTCGAAGCCGAAAACGCCCGACTTCGGGAAGAACTGAAGGGCGTAATCCCGATGGTCAAAGTAAGAGAGATGCTCGATGCCAAAGCGGCCGAGTTTGACAGCGAGCTGCAGGAAGCTCGCGCAAATATGAAGACCGCCGCCCTGCTGCAGACGGAGCATCAGCAGCTGGTGGCGCAATACGAGCAATCGCAGGCTGCGAACCGCGAACTGCAGGGGCAAGTCGACGAGCTCCTCACGAAATTGACCGACTTGCGGAAGCGGCATTCGGCTTCCATCGTTGAGTGGGAGAAGCGTGAGGGAGAGCTCATGGGGCATCTTAAAAAGCCAATGAGACTCTACTCGGTAAGTCTCCGCGTCCTTTGTCAATTTTATGCATTTTCCTGCTTCCTTGCCATAACCCGCACTCAGACGCTTGCCCAGAGCTGGAGGAGGAGGCAAGGCGTGCAGCGCTCCGACTCCACGCTCTTCGGACCCGGCGAGGTCAGCTCTCGACGCCTTCTGGACACCTGAACAGATGGCCAGCTGCGTCGTGACTGTGGAGGACCGACTCCTCCAAGTCAAGAATTTGGTGCAGAGCATGAAGTCGGCTGCCCAAAACCTCTGCGCCAAGCTATGGCCCGAAGAAGAACCGGGCTCCAGCATCTTCGCCCTCGCCGACAAGCTGTCGCAAGGCTCGGCGGAGGTGGAGAAGTGGAAGGAGTCGGCGGCCCGCTCGGGAGCCGGCATGGCGCTGGCAATGGTGTTGGCGCACCATCCCGATGCGGACGTCGACAGCATATCTGCTGGAGCCCCACTCGACGCAGAAGGAAAGCCGGTCGATCCCTCTGGAGCTCCTTCCCCGAGTCCGCCCGCCGCCAGTCGGATCGTCGAGTTTACCGACCTGGAGGAGCGCATAGAAGCGACTCCAGAAGAATAAAACTATCATGTAATATCTCTCGGTATGCCGAGTAAAAAAGCTGTAAAGACTGTTTTATTTTGAATTGAAATGCTTTCAATTTATTTTGCACAAGTTATTTGGTTCGTCCGAATTTGTTTTTCCGCCGAGTCGGATCTTTTCGCATGCAGGCCGACCTTTAGCTTTTGCTCTTGCCAACCGGACAGCCGGGTTGCGACTGTAGTTGGGGACGAAGAGTGGGCCTTAGGTACCGTACACGTTTACTTAGACGCTCGTGTAGAAACAAAGTTAGGAGATCCAAAATAACTTGTACCGAGTGATAAATCACCCAGTGGGTTGAGGTAGCTTCCGGGGGTTGCCCGAAGTTAAGCCACTCGGTTTTTAAACGTAGCCCCCGGGGAGTGCCCAAGGGAACGTAGTTGAATCATGAAAAGGGACAAAAAGGAGTCCAACATAAGAGTGAAGAAACAAAGTGCTTCCCGAGTGCCGCTCGAGGGAAACAAATGTTTATTTATAATTAAACAATGAACTGTTGGAAGTACAAAGTTTAAGTGAAAAAGGGACGCAGCTGAGCAATGTTCCAAGTCCTTTCAGTGACTGCGCCGGTTGCCGGGTCCTCCAGTCGGTACGCGCCGTTGTGCAGCACCTGGTTGATGATGAACGGGCCTTCCCAAGGCGGAGATAACTTGTGCATGCCCGCCTTATCTTGGATGAGTCGGAGGACCAAATCTCCTTTGTTAAAGACTCGGCCCCGAACATGGCGACTGTGATAGTGTCACGAACCCGGGAATTACATATGATTAGGGGAACGGGTAATCGCCAAGGACCGAGGGACCAGTCGGCCCGGTGGCACGATACATGCGCCGTACTCACCGAGGCGGAGTGATCCGACACTTGACCAACGCAAGCCGGCTGGAAGCGACTAAACTTCCCAGAACCACATACAATTCCCTGATCCGATGAAGGTTTAGAGTCGTTCCCGAATTCTACCACGCAAAGCAAGATCGGAGGAGCCCGGCAATTCTACCCACACCCTAACCTAGCTCGGAAGCTAGTGGGCCGCTCGAAAGCCCGGTAGAATATGCCCACACCCTGCCTGGCCGGCACAGCATCTCAGCCAGGGGGTCACTCAACCGATTTTTGCTCGACTTAGTAAAAGGAGGAACGGCTTTAACTCTTCATGACATACCCATATACTTCATATCATACACGCATTGCATATGGGCAGCCCCAATAACACTTGTATATCACAACAAGGCACTAGAGGGAAGGATTACCAGATAATTTTTTTAACACATCCCATACTCGGGGCAGTATTTATCTTACATACAACGCGGCCCGAAGGTCGATGAACATCAAAATAGCCACAAGGGCAGCAGCGGAAACAAATTAAAATACCCGAGATGGTGGGGAAACCACCTCAAAAATAGCCCACAACATTCCCAAGGAAGTCGAAGCCGAAAGTGGTAAACCGAAGCAGCGAAACGTCATCACCGAATGCTCCAAGAACCTGCCTAGGATAAACCTAGGTGAGTACAACCACCGTACTCGCAAGTCATTGCTTATTAATTAATTAAAACATGGTATTAATCATGTTTGACAAGTGGTTAAGGTTCACAATTTATATCAAGTTCAAGTTGCATACCAGAGATAAAATGAACATAAGCTACACAATTCACCTTCAGATTGTAGCATAGTATAAAAACAATAATCACATGGAGATAATAGAAACTTACAAGCACCCACAAACATAATGATATGGATGTCATCATTTCCAACTCATTCAGGGCAGTCCACACCCATTAATTTCAATCAACCTCTCGTACCGTTGCCGGCAATACGTATCACCCTGGTTATGACGAGTGCATTTCCCTTGGAGGTTGCAAAGCTCCAAGTGATATCGAGACTTACCTCAATCATATCCCAGCATCGATTCCACTAACGTCCACAAGGACCATCAATCCATCTCACATTAATGTCAATCAATCTCTCGGATCGTTACCGGCAATCGATCACCCTGGATATGATGAGTGCATTTCCCTTGGAGGTTGCAAAGCTCCAAGTGATATCGAGACTTACCTCAATCATACCCCAGCCTCGATTCCGCTAACGTCCAAGCGTGACAAGGGGAGTAACACGATGAAGTTACCTCAGGTTGGTATATCGACAAACTCTACTTACACCTGGCCGCATTCAACCGTCAGATAAATACCAACCGTATTCATCGTGTACCCACCCTTCGGCTCTCACATCTCACTTAAACAAGTTCAAATTGATAGGGGCAACATTTTAATCTCAGCCGTAGCTGCTGCATAGCATCAGGACCTACATGTACTAGTGCGGTATCAAGTACCGATCAAGCAAACATTCACACAAGCACCAAGTCAATTCAGTTAATTAATCCAAACAGAGATTAACACGCAATGTATGATTAATCAACAAGCAATGGAGCTTGCCTCGTTGCTCGGGAAAGTACGGGGGAGCATGCGGGAGAACTCCAGAATACTCGAAACACCGGTAAGAAGCGATGTGACCTCCAAAAAGGGAAAAGCAACCCTAAGAAACTAATTTGAAAAGGACGAAAATGCATGAATGCCAGTGATATGGATGCAACTACGGTGGATTTAAAATAAAACATGCAAGTACATAAGCAGGTTAGTACTCATTCCCGATTTTTGGTTTAGATTCAGCTGTGTTATAACTTTAATCATGGATGAACTTAAAACATGGATGCATGCATGGGGTATGATATGCAATTAGGGAGAAGGACCTTGAATCTATAATTAGGATTAGGGTTCATTCGATTAATTTATAGTTGTGGTAGATGAGAACATGAGGTCGTGATTATATTTGAGCCGTTAGGCGAATTATGACTCTAGGCATTTTAAGTTTGGCTGTTAAGCTAGATTCTCTAGGACCCTTTTTGTATTTTTCTCAGTAAAGAAGAGAATTCAATTAATCTCGCAATTAACTGGTTGGTGAGGGCTAGAGGATGATAAAGCGGGTCTATGCCCTAAGTCATGTTTGATAATACCCTTTTGGGTCCCTAGGCTTAAATAATTTGCAGGCGCAGTTTTCATACTAAAAACCATGGTCCAACTACCACATTAATGTCACTGTTCTAATTGACTAATGTTGCATACTTTTAACTTAACAAATTCTAGACAACAGAACCATTATAGATATACCTAGCAATTGGCCTATCAGAATGTGACAATTAAATAATCGAAACGAAGCTATTGACTATATCCACGATTTCCATCAGTTAACTAATTGTTTTTCTCTTACGGTTGGGGTCAGCATCTAATTACTCAATTTACAAGAATGCTTAATACTAAGTTAGCAGTCACCCAGTTAGTGACTAGATTTAGCTAATCCTGTCTTGCTATTATTGTTACGTAAGATATAAAGAAAGTACCTACTGGTTAAGGGATAAATAATTAATAGCATCCGATTGTATAGCGGGATGTCAATAGCAGTGGAGATAATACGTTTGCTAAGGCAATTTCCTCAGCACAAGTGCGTGTAAATTTTGGTTACATTTAAACAATTACTTTTTAATCTAGTTCCAAAATTTCAACACATCCCCATTGCAAAACGTAATCTACCTAAATACAAGCCTAAAAGCAACCACCCGTAACCTACAGTCAGTTGCTGTAGGCACGTTGGAGCACACGAGAGATGATGACGAGGCAAGGAACTGGTAGGAGACATCACCCATGCACACCACCATCGCTGGTCCTTGCACTGCATAAGGTAGCTTATTCCAAAGAGCAAGCCACGACGTCCAGGGACGATTGGTTTGAGCTCCAGCAGACAACGAGTTCCGACAGCAGGCAAACACGACAACAGCAGTAAGGACCTTATGGAATACGAATTTGCGACTCCAATGGAGATGAGTAAGGGATCCGAAGCTCACCGGGGAAAAGGAATTCGACGCTGTGGTGGCGATGAGGCGGGACAGCATGAGAGTTGGGGTGGACACCGGTGGTCGGCCGGCCGATCCGTGGCAGAGGTTTCTCTGGCGAGTCGGCAAGGGGAGTGGCCACTGGTTGGCGGTGGCGGCGCGCCGGGGACGAGCAGCGCGGCGGGAGCAGCCGAGGCCAGCGGGCGCGCGGGAGAATGGAGGGGAGCGACGGCGGGAGCTCGCTTGGCAGCTGAATGGGGAAGAGGAGCGCGGCCGGGTGCTCGGGTGGCTGCCGTGGAGGGTCGCCGGCGGGGCGAGCGGCGGAGGAGATGCAGCCGGCGGTGAGCGGAGGCGGTAGATCCGACGGAGCTGCGCCGTGAGGTTGGGGAGGTGGTGCGGCCGTGGGCGGTGGGAGGCGACGACCGGAGGAGGCGCAGGTGACAGGGAGGTGAGGAATGGCAGCGGCGAGCTTGGAGAAGGAGGCGTGCGGTGGGGAGCTATTGGGGAAGAAAATGGGGAGAAGAAAAAGGGGCATGCGGCCTGGGGCGGAGCTCGGCTGGCGACCGAGCGGCGGCGAGCGGCAGAGGCAGCGCGGATCTGGCCGGTGGTGACCCTGGAGAGCGGCGCGGCACGGGGGCGAGCAGGGGGAGGGCTCGGGCGGCTCACCGGCCACCACGGCAGGCGCCAGGGAGGAGAGGCAGCCGCCGGTGGCGACGGGGCAGTGCTGCAATGGGGAGGCGCAGAGGGCGGCGGGATTTGAGGTCCAGCGTGCAGCAAGGAAAGAAAATAGGGAGAGGGAGAAGAAGAAGGAGGTGGCGCCGGTGGGGGTTGCTACGTGGGGAGAAGAGACTGCAGGCCTGGGACACGTGGAGGAGCAGGGCTGCCAGCGGAACCCACATGGCAGGAGAGAAAAGAAATTTTTTATTTTTTTTCTTTGCTTATTTAAAACGAAGTTAAGCTATCAGGAGTTTCAAAATAAAATAAAATTTGAATCCTAAGTGTTTGAATTTATTTCTTCAAATATTTTCTTTTCAAAGTATTAGACTTGTGGTCAATATGATATTTAGCTTTTAAATGTATCATTTCATTTATATTGGAGGAGAGGGGGTTTACTCAATTAGCTCCTTCCAAAATTTATCCGCGGAGAGAAACTACTAAAAAAATAAATTTGGTCTTAATGTACAAATAAACTTCGATTGACTGGTTGGAACATGTATCAATTTTAAATCGTGAGTTGGAGGGACAGGGGTTTCACCGTTCTATTTTATATTAAGCATAAAGCTCACGTTAGGGTTCTTAATTATTAATCAAGGTCATTTGGAACTATTTATATGCATGGATGTAAATGAAGGAAATCATTTTTGTTCGCCATAATTCACACTGACCTCGTGTTTTGAGAATAGGGTCACTACAGATAGCGACGCAAGTTCTGTTGATAGATGGCCGAGCGTGAAAGGGCAAGTTCCCGCGCTTCCTCCAGGAGATCGAGATCATCCTGTCGTGCCGACTCGGCATCCTCTTCCACGTATGCTGTGACTCGTGGGGAGTCGTGGAGGATGTCACTCGGCAGGACGGCTTCGGCTCCGTAAACCATGAAGAAAGGCATGTAGCCAGTCAATTGGTTTGGAGTAGTCCTTAAACTCCAGAGGACAGACGGAAGCTCATCGATCCAACAGCCGGTGGCCCGTTGTAACGGGACTAACAGCCAGGGCTTGATGCCTTGAAGAATGAGAGCATTGGAGCGCTCGACTTGGCCGTTGGACTGCGGATGGGCCATGGAGGCAAAGTCGATTCGGATTCCGTGATCCCGGCAAAAATGGCGGAAACACTTCGGTAGTGAAGTTCTTGCCGTTGTCGGTAATGATGCTGTGAGGGATACCGAATCGGAAGATGACTCCCTTCATGAAGTTGACAGCAGTCGCACCGTCAAGCTTCATGATAGGTTTGGCCTCAATCCACTTAGTGAATTTGTCCACCACCACAAGGAGATGAGTGAAACCCCCTCGTGCTGTTTGAAGCGGACCCACCATGTCGAGCCCCCACACGGCAAAGGGCCACGTGATGGGGATGGTCTTGAGCATGGTAGCTGGCATGTGTGATTGGCGAGCGTACCTCTGACATCCTTCGCAGGTTCGAACGAGTTCTTCTGCATCAGCATGGGCAGTGAGCCAGAAGAATCCGTGGCGGAAAGCTTTGGTGACCAATGCCCGTGACGAAGCGTGGTGGCCGCAGAGTCCCGAGTGGATTTCCTCAAGCATCGTTCGGCCTTCCTCTAGCGAGATGCAACGCTGGAAGGTTCCTGTGGTGCTGCGCTTGTAGAGCTCACTGTTAATGATGGTGTAAGCTCGAGCGTGGCACACAATGTGGCACGCTTCAGTCGAATCCTCAGGAAGCTCCTTATGCAGAAGGTAAGCAAGGAACGGCTGAGTCCAGAGGGGGATAACCACCAGAACGCCTTCCTGGGTTGGGCGTGCCAATTCAGGGTCTGGCAACCCAGTTTCCGATGACTCGGTTGCTAACTCCAGTTTAACGGACGGTTGGAAAAGTTGCTGAAGGAACACTCCATATGGCACTTTTTCACGAGCAGAGCCAATCCTGGCAAGGGAGTCGGTTGCCTCATTGTTAGCTCGGCGAACATGATGAAGTTTGAGGCCGTCGAAGTGTCCTTCTAGTCGACACACGGCAGCACAATATGCCGCCATGGTGGGGTCCTTGGCGTCCCATGTCTTTATTACTTGCTGCACCACCAGATCCGAGTCACCACGGCAAAGAAGTCGGCGAATGCTGAGTGAGACTGCGATGCGCAAGCCATGCAGTAATGCCTCGTATTCCGCTACATTGTTGGAAGTGGCGAAGTGGATCTGCAGCACATAATTTAGCTTATCGCCTTTGGGGAAAATGAGGACGACTCCAGCCCCCGTGCCCGCGAGCATCTTCGAACCGTCGAAGTACATGACCCAGTGCTCCAAGTGCACTTGAGTCGGAAAGGACTGACTCTCGGTCCACTCGACGATGAAGTCCGCGAGAGCCTGAAACTTGATAGCCTTGCGGGGCTCGTAGCTGATGTCGTGAGGCATGAGCCCAATCGCCCACTTAGCAACTCGGCCTGTGGCGTCCCTGTTGTTGATGATGTCGGACAAAGGGGCGTGGCTGACCACGGTAACCGAGTGGGCTTGGAAGTAATGAACCAGCTTCCGTGTCGCTAAGAACACGCCATAGACGAGTTTCTGGTAGTGCGGCTAGCGCTGCTTCACCTCGGAGATGACCTCGCTGACATAATAGACAGGTCGCTGCACCTTCTGTACTCGGCCTTCTTCTGCACGTTCCACCACTAGGACAATACTGACCACGTGGTTCGTGGCCACGATGTAGAGCAGCATGGGCTCTCCTTCCATGGGTGCAGCGAGAATTGGAGGCGTTGACAAAAGGCGCTTGAGATCATCGAAGGCTTTCTGAGCCTCACTCGTCCACTCAAAGGAGTCAGATTTCTTGAGAAGTCGGTAAAAAGGCAAAGCCTTCTCACCGAGTCAGGCAATGAACCGACTTAGAGCAGCTACGCACCCGGTTAGGCGCTGAACAGCCTTCAGATCCTTCGGTTTGCCCATCTTGATGATGGCATCAAGCTTGTCCGGGTTCGCCTCGATTCCTCGTTTGGAAACGATGAAGCCGAACAGCTTGCCAGAAGGACCTCCGAAGATGCACTTCTCCGGATTGAGCTTCATGTCGAACCTCCTGAGATTGGCGAAGGTTTCGGCCAAGTCAGTCAAGAGATCCGCACTCTTTTTGTCTTCACCACGATGTCGTCAACGTAAGCCTGGACATTCCTGCCTATCTGGTCATGCAAACATTTTGCATACAACGCTGATATGTTGCGCCAGCATTTTTCAATCCAAAAGGCATGGTGATATAACAAAAAGCCCCAAACGGGGTAATGAAAGAAGTCTTTATTTGATCTGATTCTTTCATTTTAATCTGTGATAGCCTGAATAGGCATCCAGAAAACATAAGCGTTCGCAACCGGCTGTGGTCGACGACTTGATCGACACGAGGTAATGCGAACGGGTCCTTGGGGCATGCCTTGTTCAGGGACGTGTAGTCCACGCACATACACCAAGTTTTGTTCTTCTTAAGAACCAGGACTGGGTTTGCCAACCAGTCCGAGTGAAGAACTTCCTTGATGAACCCGGCTGTGAGGGAGTCGGGCGATCTCCTCTCCGATAGCCTTACGCCGGTCTTCAGCGAAGCGGCGGAGAGATTGCTTGACCGGCTTCGCGTCTTTGGCGACGTTGAGGGAGTGCTCGGCGAACTTCCTTGGAACACCTGGCATGTCAGCTGGCTTCCATGCGAAGATGTTCCAATTCTCACGAAGGAAGTCGACGAGCGCGCCTTCCTATTTGGCCTCAAGGTCAGTCCCGATCTGGACCGTCTTAGACGAATCCTCAGGGTGGACCTGGACACGTTTAGTGTCCTTGGCCGATTGGAAGGTGGACTCGGTTGCAGCCTTCTTGCAGGGTGGAGCTTGATCAGGGTCGACAGACCTTTGAATGCCTTCCAGCTCCTGAGCCGCAATCATGGATTCGGCTATATCTGCACTGGCGAGGTCGCACTCGTTGGAGCGCTCGAAGTCACCAGTGATGGTGATGACCCCCTTCGGACCCGGCATCTTCAGCTTGAGATATGTATAGCACGGCCTAGCCATGAACTTGGCATAGGCCGGGCGGCCGAAGATCGTGTGGTAGGCACTCTTGAAGTTGACTACCTCGAAGGTCAAGGTCTCGACCCGGAAGTTGTTCGGTTCGCTGAACACTACTTCCAGGGAGATCTGACCCAATGGCTTGGCGCACTTCCCAGGCACTATCCCATGGAAGGAGGTGCTACTGGGACGGAGCTGGGACTCCGGGACCTGCATCTTTTTCAAAGTGTCCATGAAGATTATGTTGATGCTAGAGCCACCATCCATAAGGACCTTGCAGAGTTTAAAATCTGTCGACTTGCGAATCCACCACCAGTGTGTGTTTGCCCGGGTTTGCCCGGGTGCGGGACTCGATCCGGGTGGTCGAGTCGGCTGAATCCGACTGGCACCTCGGACCAGTCCAGCCACTGAGGAACCGCTGGGGACCGTCGCGCTCACTTCACGACAGCGCAGCTTCCGACCCCTTCTGGAATCGAATCCTTGGAAGATCATAAGTACACCCCTTTGTGGGGGGTACTATGCGGCGCCACCCCCTGCAGCAGAGCCTCCTTCTCTGCCAGTATCGAGTTTGGGTTGCTTTTTCTCCCGAAGGCACTGTAGGAAGCTACACTCCCTAGTCGAGTGCCCCGCCTGGTAGTCGGCGGTGCTGTGGAAAGAACAAGGCTTGTCGAGGATCTCCTCGAAGGTAAGCCTTGGCGCTTTGTGCTACTGCCAAGGGCGTTCTTTCTTCCGGCCGCCGTCGCCACGCTGGGGGTCATGTTGAGTGGCCGCGACCAAGTCGGCTCCGCTGACCCCATCTCCGCCACCAGCTTTTCACTTCGGGGGGCGATTGTCAATGCGCTTCCGACCTGAGTCGGTGGGAACTTTACGGCTCGAGGACTCGGCTTTTGACTTGCCTTTGTCCTCATACCGATGGCTACCTCGCCCGTTGCGTACTTGCTGGCAACCTCCATGAGTCGGCCCATGGTCTGGATGTTAGACCGGGCCAACTTATGCTTTAGGAGCTCATATTTGACTCCTTGAGAAAAGGCCTGAATGGCCTGCATCTCGGAGACGTCCTCGATGGAGTTGCGCAGCCGAGTCCGGCGCTGGATGTAGTCGCGGACCGACTCCCTTTCTCCTGGACGCAGAGCCAAAGGTCTTGCGCATTCCCGGGGCGTTTGTACGTGCCCTCAAAGTTTTTGACGAAGGCCTCTTGGAGGTCCCTCCAGTCATAGATGCTATCTTCGGGCAGGCTGTTAAGCCATGCCCGAGCCGACCCTTCAAGCATCAGGGGAAGGCTTCGGAGGGCGACACGCTCGTTGTCCTCTCCAATGTTGCATGCGACTAAGTAGTCAGCAAGCCAAGTTTCTGGCTTGGCAGTGCCGTCGTACTTGTCGACGCCGCTGGCTATCCAGAACTGGTCCGGAAACGGCTCAGATCGAATCCGCCTGCTAAAGCATAGCGGACCAGTGGAGGCCGAGCCACCCGGCTGGTTAACCTCGTCGCCGCGACGCTCAGCCCGCAACCTGGCCGCTCGTCGTCCCACGATGTCGTCCCGAGCGTCACGGACATTGTTTGCCCAGGCTCGGTGGGAGTCGGCTTGACGACGCTCCACCCGGAGTCGGTTGATCTCCTAGCGAGCATCAGGACGCCGATTCGTGGAGCGACTCGGCTGCGACGAGCCCACGGTGATGGGGCGACTTGGAGCCACCGAAGGCCGGCTTCGTGTCGGACCCAGAGGCTAGTCGGTCATTTGTTGAAACAGCCTCATTCTGCTGCTCCACCGCTGTCTTCATCAGGGTGACAACTCGGCGGTAAGTTTCTGCCGCAGGACCGTCCACCGGGGGCGGGAGCGAGTCAGCCAATGCGGCAGCTGCGATGAGGTTCTGGGCCGGTGTTTGGTAGATGGTGGCACCATCTTGCTCTCGCCCGAAGAGAGGGGCACGGATGACTCGGCTCCTCCGGGCGGTTGAGGAAGCACACCGGTTCGAACGTCGGCCTGTGAACCGCGAGGATCATCTTGTTGGCACTCTCGTGCCTCGAGAGCTGCTCTTTCCTGATCAAGACGCTCCCGCTCGGCCAGGATGGCACGCCGAGATGCCTCCAAGGCCTTCTCTACCTCCGATTGCCCATCAATGGGTGTGGAGCAGGTGCTCGTCCATCGCCCTGGCCGCCGCGGCTGACGTGCCCGCGTCGTTCGTGGCGCCGGGCGTGACCACGTATACCTCAGCCGAGGCGGTTCGGCTATGCGAACTCTCGTCCCCATCGGATTCGGAATCCAAGACGGGGAGGAGGGATTCAGAGCCAACCATGCCGATGAGCTGGGAATGCTCCCTGCCATCGCTTGGGGCAGATGGAGATCCCAGCAGTTATCCGGGCTCCGGTTCCACCGTGGAGCGGGGAAGCGGATCCTGGAGGTTTAGTCGGCCGAAGGGGTCGGCCACAAAGCGGAGACTTCCGAAGAGAAACTCTGTGCCTTCGGGGTGCACAACGAATGGCACGTCACCGGCCACCAGCTTGCCGTCGGTAGCTGGAGAGGATTCCGCTTGGATCATAGCTCCAACACGCGCCTCCCCTATCTGGCGTGCCAACTGTCGCGGGGATTTCACGGCAATATACATTTCTAGTAGGATTTGGGGGGAGCGCACATGGAAGATCTAAGCGGGTTCACACAAGAGATTTTACCCAAGTTCAGGCCCTCCAATGGCGGAGGTAATACCCTACTCCTGTTGATTATATTGCTGATCTTGTGCGAGAATGGTTACAGAGGGAGATGATGGCTGTTCTTGTCTAGAGGTAGAAGACAATGTGTAGAGTCCCGCCCTTTGCATGGGGCTTTTGCCTTATATAGGCTTTACATATGCCGACTCGGCCAGTCGGCTGAGCTACTGTAACTGCGTACTTTAATTGGCATCTTTATTCTGTATAACTCTTCGAGTAACGCCAGCCTTCATGCCAACGAAACTGCTGCCTTGATGAGGTTGTAACGCCTTCCTTGATGACACCCGGACGTTGCTTCTGTGTGGGCTTCGCTTGGGCCTTCATCTGAGTGGGCCTCCGTAGGACTCTCCGAGCCTATTGGGCAGACTCCTTATGCTGGGCCTACCCGGATGGGTTCCCCCTGTCATTCACGGTCTCGAGACCTTTCTTCAAGGTCTTCAACAACTCCAGGAGCTGGTTTCCGAGTTGGGTGGCGGTGCCTATTGCCTCCTCCCACTCTTCCGACTCCCGGATGTCATCAATCTCCCATAGGACTTCATCCCGCTTTGAGGGATTCATCTGGCGGACTCGAAGCGGCTGCAAGTCCACGAGGAAGCCCGGCGGGGGCGGTGGCATGCAGCTAACATCAATCTCCTCCACCAGTAGCACCAGGGCCCCCTTGGGACTCGGCGGGGACGATCCGCGCCACCCCCTGCTTGGGACCTGCTTGCTCAGTTGCAGTGGGAGCTAGCTCTCCAACGCTGGACTCCGCCGGCTGATGGGCAGGCGGCAGGGTCAGGGGCGCACCGTCCTGTCGGGAAGACTCTGCGGTGAAGAGGCGCCAGCAGCTTTTGGGGGAGACGACGGCCGAGGGTCCGACCTCACCGTACCTTTGCCTTGACTGGATCCCTAGGCACTTGGCTTGCCCTTTGGAATATCCCTCGTGTTCATCAGCCTACAAAGGCAACCAGGATTATCGCTACTCTACGCTATGATGAAGGGCAGAGGGCGCTCACTCAGTAACATACCTGGTGGATCTCGGCAAGTTGAAGCGCTTCTTAGGCACCGGGGCCCGCCGTTCTATTGTAGCGGTCGCTGGAGCCGCCGGCATTGAGGAATCTCCTTGCTCCTCAGTGGTGGCAGATGCCGTTGGGGCAGGACGGGCAGAGGAGCTGCCCTGTCCCCCAAAGGCGGCATCGGCTGATCGCTTCCCCCTCCTCCGAATGAGGGGGACCTCGTCTTCGTCCTCCTGAGGATCTTCCTCGGCGGCGGCGGAGGATACCACTGGGGCAGGACGGGCAGAAGAGCTGCCCTATCCCCCCGTGGTGGCGTCAGCTGCTTGTTTCCCCCTCCTCAAATGAGGGGGACCTCGTCCTCATCTTCCTGAAAGTGTTCTTCAGGTGTTGCCGCAGTCGGCAGTGGGGCGCTGGGCTCCTCGGCCGCAGCTGCTTTCTCCTTCGACGACTCAGCGTCGGCGGTGGAGGTCCAAGCCCTCTTCTGCGGCGGCTGCCCGCTGCTTGAGCCGCCAATGCACGTTGGATGGTTCCATGGCTCGTCCTCTGGGAGAGGAGCCTTGGAGCTGAACCCAAAGAGATCCTACAAAGTTAGATTACATAAACGAAGTCAGAATATGACTCGGCTACAACACAAACTGCAAAGTACCAATGTCAGAAGATCGATTGCTTACCTTGTTTGTGGGGTTGGCTAAGCTGAAAGGCACTGGATGCCCGGAGGTGTTCAGGCTCGTGTCCTGAGTCATCAGCTTCCCAACTTGGCACCTCACTTCATCATCTGTGATCACGTCGGTTGACTCCTGGGTCACGTCCTGGTGGTTGATGTACTCGTACATCGGATGGACCCTCAGCTTGGCGGACTGGATCCGACGGCTGACGAATGTCGAGACGACCCTGACTCCGGTAACTCCTGCCTGGAGCACTCGGGCGAGGTGCCCACGAAGGACTTCAACCTTAGGGCGCTCCCAATCCTTCGGAAGTTCGGCCCAACTCATCTTGCTCTCGGGAGGCTGGCCCTCGAACCTCCGAAGCGAGGGTTTGAGGTTGGAGTAGTAAAACCACTCCGAGTGCCACCTTTTGTTGGATGACTGGAATGGGAGCTCAAGATAATTTTTGACAGCACCGGCTCTCAACTGGAACCCGGCGCCCCCTACTACGACTAGCTTGTTCTTACTGGGCTTAGGCTAACGACAAAGAGATGTTTCAAAAGGGTAAAATGCGGATCTATCCCTAGGAAGCACTCGCCCAAGGTGATGAAACAAGCAACGTGCAGCATGACATTGGGGTTGATGTTCTGCAGCTCCAACCCATAGAAATATAGTAGACCGCAAAGAAAAGGATGGGCTGGAAGGGAGAATCCGCGGAAGAAAAAAGGAGCGTGGACGACGATATCACCCGTTAGGGGTGCGGAAGTCTTCTCCATCGGTGGCTCGCCACTCGATCAGCTCCTTGGGAGGAAGCACTCCTGCCTCCACCATGGCCTGTAGCTTCACCTCCGTCATCGTGGATTTCACCCATGGTGCCATCGGGTCAAGCGGGAAGCTCTTCTCGCCGAGCGTGGACCACGGCACCGTGTTCTCCTCCCCCCAAACAGATCCGCCTCCTCGATGATGGTGGGCATTCAGTGGCGGTGGTCTGGATCTAGGGTTTTAGATTCCTGATCTGGACGCGGCTGGCTAGGATGGGGGAGCAGATGCGTGGAGCACTACGCTGGTGGCGAGATGGGCACCACGCGGGCGGCGTGATGGGCGCAGAGATGACAGCGGCACAGGCTTGGTGTGAGGCGGCGCTTCTAAGCTTGCGGGGCGCGAAGAAGGCGAAGAGGCTGCGGGGTGCTAAGAAGGTGAAGTGTGAAATGAATTGGGGATAAAATGGTTTTCACCATGCCTCCCTGTCTTATAAGGAAGACAGCCTGGGTGGCGCGACATTTCCGCTTCCAGTGCCTGTTTGACCTGGGGTTTCAACGGTTGGCCTCCAGGCGTTAATAGTCGTTTGAATGCACCCTAAATAAAGAGTGATTGTAACGTGCATTCAATGGGCGCTAGTCGGTTACTGAACAATTCAGGACCGAAGCATGACAGTTCGAAGGGTTTCGGTGGTTGACCTTCAGGAGTTCACAACCACTTGAATACACCCGAGTGAAGGGTAGCTGAAGTGCGCCTCCAGCAGGCCACTAGTTGGACACCGAACAACTCGGGGCCGAAGCACTACAGCTTGTGTTCTAGTTCTGACACGAATTCCGAGGGTATTTCCCCATAGGGACACTAGCTGGACCTGAGCCACTCGGGAAACCAGGTACCACCTAGGAATTTGGTCGGAATTGATGGTATGCCCCCGCTAGATCACTAGCCGGTCTCCATCCGCTAGAAATGACTGGATACCACCTGGACTTACCCGTTATTAGCTCACCTATGATGATATTCCTGCCGTGAATATTACTCGGCTTATTATTTTTATTCCACAGGAGTTCTATGAGTCTCTCAGAATCTCCCTGCAAGCAACAAGGAGGCGCGCTCAGGTGGATACCACTCGGGAAACTTGCCCAAGGGAGAAGGCAGAAAGCACCTGGTTTGGGTGAAGGAGTTACCAAGACAAGGTGCAGCCAGATCGTGAAGGACTAGGGGGATACTGACGATGACATAGCACCCGGGTATCGTCGAGGAGGACAAAGCCGACCCTCCGGACACAGGGTGGGCCAGGCCAACTACTCGGAGTCCGACTTCTACACGGGGGCGTTCATCAACTTGGAGTACAAGACATAAGCCTGTACACAGGGTATCGTCAAGGAGGACAAAGCCGGCCCTCCGGACACAGGGTGGGCCAGGCCAACTACTTGGAGTCCGACTTCTACTTGGGGCGCATCATCAACTTGTAAACCGATCTAGGCTCATGTAACTCTGCCCCTGCCGCCTATATAAGGCAGGGCAGGGATCCCCCAATCGGTAAGCTTTACACATAGACGATACACATACCTACCCTAGTGACCTAGAGAGCTCCTCTGGAGATCCTGATACATACGGTACACAAGCAATCCAATCCACCGAACACAGGACGTAGGGTCTGAACCTGCATAAACTCTGTGTTCCGTGTGCACCCATCTAGATCTGCTACGCGTACATGCCCCATGTTCATTATTGCCGGATCAAAACACCGACAATAATATTAATTACTATTGTATAGATTAATGAACTCTTGATAGGCACTTATTGTGAACTTCAATATTTGACACAATTTTTAAAAACTTATGTGTAGCGTAGATGGACCGAAGGTGGATGTACGATGGTAACCATTTAAGTTAACGGTAACTTAATGGCGTGCCAAATTTCATAAGAGTTGTGGAAGAGCATGAGTTGAACTAGGGGGAACAATATATTTATTGTATGCAAAGATTGTGAGAATGTACACATGTTTGAGAAACTCAAGTAGATCCAAGATCACCTGATTCGTAGGGTTTCATAGAGCGATACATATATTGGACAAGTCACGGTAAGTAGCAGACAATATTGAAAGGTGATAATAACGACATCGTAGAGGAAGATAACTACATGGCAGATGATGTTGATTCTGATTCTGATGAAGATACATCGCCCGATGATCATCACCATCTAGATGAGAAACGAGGGAATCGTAATACATGGGAGTACGAGAAATTCAAAATCTCGATGGGGGACTCGGAGAAACCTTTGTTCGAGGGATGCAAGAATAAGTACATGAAATTTTCATCAGTTCCTGAATTGTTGATAGTATATTATCTCAGTCGGTTTCCTTGCCCAAACCGATTGAGATAGAATATTATCCCAGTCGGTTCTGTCAGACGAACCGACTAAGATAGTATATTACCCTAGTCGGTTCTGTCGACCGAACCGACTGAGATAGTACATTATCTTAATCGGTTTTGTTGACCGAACTGACTGGGGTATTGTTTCTCAGTAGGTTTCTGTGAGTTAACCGGCTGCGATGACTTGGGTTAGTAAAAACCAATTCGTCTCCCGCCTCTGGAATTTCTCCAGTTTTTGACTCCCGCCTGTGTTGCACGACCCACTGCCGCCTCGAACCGCCGCTGCTCGAGCCGCTTCAACCACCGGGCAACCTCCGAGATGGCCTCCCCGACACGCCGGACCAAGTCCCCAAGCCGCCGAGCCGCTGCCGCCTTCGTCGCTCGGGCCGCCACCGATGTTGCCCTAGCTGGTGCCTCCGTCGCCCGAGCCGGCGCCTCCGTCACCCGAGCCGCCACCACCTCCTCCACGGTCCAAGACACCAGGTAAGGACCATTTTTCCCTAGCATCAGTAGATGGACCATTAAGATTGCCCCACCATTTTGCCCTAGCATCAGTAGTTTTACTCGCATCATTTTGCCCAACCATTTAGAATGCTATGGTTTAATTAGATGATTTAGAAGAATTTAGAATGCTATGGTTCAATTAGATGGTTTAGAACAATTTAGAATGCTATGGTTCAATTAGATGATTTAGAAGAATTTAGAATGCTATGGTTCAATTAGATGGTTTAGAACAATTTAGAATGCTATGGTTCAATTAGATGATTTAGAAGAATTTAGAATGCTATGTTTCAATTAGATGGTTTAGAACAATTTAGAATGCTATGGTTCAACTAGATGATTTAGAAGAATTAGAATGCTATGGTTCAATTAGATGGTTTAGAACAATTTAGAATGCTATGGTTCAATTCGATGATTTAGAAGAATTTAGAATGCTATGGTTCAATTAGATGGTTTTAGAACAATTTAGAATGCTATGGTTCAATTAGATGATTTAGCAGAATTTAGAATGCTATGGTTCAATTAGATGGTTTGGAACAATTTAGAATGCTATGGTTCAATTAGATGGTTTAGAAGAATTTAGAGTGCTATGGTTCAATTAGATGGTTTAGAAGAATTTATAGTGCTATGGTTCAATTAGATGGTTTAGAAGAATTTAGAATGCTATGGTTCAATTAGATGGTTTAGAATGATTTAGAATGCTATGGTTCAATTAGATAATTTAGAATGATTTAGAAGATTTAGTTGATTTAGAGTGATCTAGATGATTTAGAACAATTTAGAATGATTTAAATGATTTAGATGATTAAAATCGAAACATAATGATTAGAACTTTATACTTTTCCTATATTATCCCAAGATCGCCGGACAATGGCGACTCTCAGTCACCGTCGCCACCTAGGCCGTCCGGCGACACAACCAGCACCTCCGGGCTTAAGAAAAAGGCCCGTCGAGGAGAAGGAAGGAAACGGTCAAAGAGACCGGATGCGAAGTACACGGTCACACACTTGCACGACTCAGGTGCACCAGACGAGCCTGAGAACACAAGGAGGAAGTTCTTCATGGTCTGCGGGATCGTAGCAAGAGAGCGGGTCCCAATCACTTTAGAAAGTTGGAAGAGAGTAGGAATAGACCAGCTCGCTGTGATTTTAGGGGAAATCTTGGGATATTTCATCTTTCCCGAAGAATGGAAAGCTTGTATCGAGCGAGCTGCTAAGATGATAGCGTGCAAGGCTTGGAAGAACTGGAAGACTACCCTTGTTAACGAGTACGTGCATGCCGAGGTGGAGCCTTTCGAGAAGTGGCCAATGATTACTCCTGAGGTTTGGAAGGAGTTCGTCAGGATGAAGACGACGGAAGAATTCAAGCTGAAGAGTGAACAAAACTGGGAGCTCTCTAAGAGAAACAAGCACCCGCACCGTCTGGAGACTGCCGGCTACACGGGAATGAAGAAGAGATGGGAAAGGGAGGATGAGCAGGCATCGCAATCGGATGCCCCTCCCAGATTTGCGAACATCGAGGATGCGAGGACCAAAGCCTGGGTTAGAGCTAGGGCATCTGCATCGACATCGGCTTCAGGTGACCCAGTATTTGAGAACCTAGCTGACGCACAAGTGTACAGACGTTTGGTGAGATATAAACAACTTGTCAATTATACCAATTGTAGTAACAAATAATTCTGGCTTTTGCAGCTGGAGTTCAATGCGTCATCCTAGACTGGCACCTTCGTAGGAGATGTACTCGAAGAGGGCTTGGGAAACCCCGAGCACCCAGGTTGCACGAGGGGTGTAGGTTCCCTTGTTCCCCACAAATATGGACTCTCCCATGCTTTGGAGGCGAGCGCGAATGCAAAAGGGTGAGGAAAGCCGCTGAAGAACAATGCAAGTGCGAAGAGTTCAAGCAAGAGATACTTCTGGACTTAAGAGCAGAGTGGATTCTAACTCCGCGACAAGAACAACCAGTTGCTGCCAGCCTTGGGGCTCAACGTAGTAGCTGCGTGTCGATTGACCTCCCTACTCGCCAGGAAGATACAACTTCTGCCTTCCCCTGTGATGAGATCGAGGTATGCTTGATATACCTTGAAAAATTATTCCACATAAGATTGTTCGTGGCCTGTTGGCTGAAACGCTTTCTTATGTAGGCTCCCACGAGATGCATAATTCAAGTTAGGTTGGTGGGTATGGATGATCTCGTGGATGCCGCTTGGAGGCTAGTGTTCCCAGCAACGGGAGAGCAAAGGATACATAACGTCCCCATAGACCCTTTATACGCAAAGGTGAGCATCAATGGGGTTAATGACACTTTAAGCAAGCTGAAGCTCCCGATTCCACCCAACAACGAGATCTTAACTCTAAATCAAGCCAAGGGGACATTCATCAAGTGGCCCAAGAAGGACATCTCTCTTGATGCGTCGCGGCCGACTAAGCAGGTTTCGCCGCGACCGTCAGATGAACTGTGGTCCCTTTGACATTCTCGCCTCTTGTGGTAGCGGCGCTGTCACCAAGATAGCTTGAGCTGATAACACAAGAATCGTCGAAGAGATGTCCTAAGGTGGCATCGCCAAAGGATGGCAAGGGAAAGGACTTGATGAAGGTAGCTGCTAGCCGAGAAATGACCATCGAAGAAATACAGACTTTTCGAAGCCAAAAGCCAAAAGCAGGTAAATAGGTGCTTTTCTGGCTTCGAAGCCAAAGTCCAGAAGCCCAAAAAAGCCTAAACAAACAGGGCCTTGATGAAGGTAGCTTCTAGCCAAGAAATGAACATCGAATAAATAGCCGCGATATATGCCGCTGGAGGGAGTCTCCCTAGCACTCCGACTGTCCCGACATACAAGCCTGGGAAGTTGATGGTCAAGAATCACAAAAAGATGATGTCTGAACTCGGCTGGACTTGCGCTGCGTTGCACAACCATTACTTGGCCAATTTTAAGAAACCCAAGAATCAGCAGAGCGATAGCATCATTGGCAGGTTCGGACGTGAGCACTTCCTCCATGATAAGGGTTGACTGTTCGTCGTGATTTGGGAGAACTTGTTTCTTATGTACAACCTAAGTGCCTTGGACGTGGACCTCATGAGATGCTTCACACTGTAAGTGATTACAATCATGCTCCATTTAATTTACTATAATACCTACACGTGTCACAAATACGGAACTCTTCCCTCGTGTATATGTAGGTTCGCTTCTTTCAAAGCGAGAGAAGCAAAAGAACCAATACGATTCGTCGATCCGCACCTTGCCTCTGAGCAATCCATGGATGATGCTAAAAGGGTTGTCGAGAATTACATCGTCGATCTAATGGAGGCCAGCCAGCATAAGCAATTCATCATGTATCTATTCAACAAAAGGTAAGCGCTATAAACTTGTTAACGTTTCGAACTTGTTCATTTCGCACCTTCGGCGCATCATCAACTAACTTGGGATTAATGACCATTTAGCTCCTATTGGATCCTTATTGTTATCATACTCCTTATCAAGAAGGTATTATATGGATTCATACCTCGAAAACATGACAGACTTCGAGAGGGTCAGCAAAGTGATTGATAGGTAAACAAATTACCTCATGAAATTCCATGGTAATAGGTCATTGGTATAATTACAGCTTTTCTTCCATGATTTAGAGCGTACCAAAATATTTTGTAATCGTGTGGGGAAAAAGGATGATGCGAGGGCCCCTCAAAAGTTATACCACCACTTCTCCTTTTCGTTATGTATCCTGTCACACACTTTTAGACTCTATGGTATCAATTCTATAGAACTACATACCAAGGGAATGTATATCTTTGCAGTGCCACCAGCAACCTAATTTTAGCAATTTGTGTGGTTTCTATGTTGGCCACCACATAAACCTTCTCATGTCTCGAGCTTCCGCGAACAAATTCTTAGTTACTGAGATATACTAATTATCATTACGATTTTGTTTTATTCATCTTCTATCTAGCATCAGTATGATCTTCATATCGACAGGTTGCTACTATTGCACGGACGGATTTGCCAAAAACGGATCTAGTCAGGATTTGAGAAGACTTGGCGTGTTTCCTTCTTGATAGCGTCATTGATCTAGAAGGCGAGTTCTACTACGACGGATTCGATGACACTACTAGAAAAAAGGTCATCCGTTCATATTATCACTGACGGGCAGGGAGAGGCCCGTCACAGTTGTTTGTTATCACTGACGGGCACCGGGTGAACCGTCAGTCGTGAATCTACCAGACGTTCCAATTTGCGTGGGGAAAGTCATCACTGACGGGCAAAATGTATGACCCGTCAGAGATTACACAGCTGCCGGCGACGAATTTTACCAGTGACGATCTTGTTTTCTTGCCCGTCAGTGGTACTTTAGTCATCATAGACGGGCGACCAAGCTGCCCGTCAGCGGTAACATTGTTACCGGTGACGGCTATTGTCAGTGACGGGCCTGTAGGACGAGCCGTCACCATTTTCTGCCTCTTCGCTGCTATAAAAAACACATACCCCACCGAGCGTTTCATATTCCTCTCGTTCTCTCCGTTCATCGTCTTCCTCCCCTCACCGTCTCGCCACCGGCCGGATCCGCGATGGTGCGGGAGCAGAAGACCGAGGAGTTTCCTGAAAGCGCGTCCTCGAGGAAGAGGGCCCGCCACGAAGCTCCCCAGCAGGTACGTCGTTCTCCTCGCATCAAGATGTTGAAGGAGAAGGAGCAGATGGAGGAGGCGGAGCAGTTACGTCGTTCTTCTGGCGCGGAGCTGCGCGTCGAGCCCGTGGAGGAGGACGACGCCGCTGACGCCGTCGAAGAGGAACCCGTGGAGGAGGACGACGCCGCTGACGCCGTCCAAGAGGAGCCCGTGGAGGAGGGGGACGCTGCTGCCGCCGTCGACGAGGAGCCCGAGGACGAGGACGAGGACGACGCCGCTGCCGCCGTCGAAGAGGAGCGGCAGCTCCAGGAGGCGATACGTCGGTCCATCAACTATGAATGCGCCAGGGCCGCCATCATAGCCGAGGAGGACCGCATGACGGCGGAAGCCGTGAAGGCTTCCCTCGCCGATGCCCACGCCGCGGCCGCCGCCCCTGCCCGGGAGGGGAAGATGAAGGAGGTCGAGAAAGGAGGACCTTCTGGCTCGGAGCCGCGCGTCAAGAATCAGAGAAAGAAGGAGAAGATGGTGTGGGTTATCGAAATGACGGACAAATGAAAAATTTCTTGTCCTTGTATTTTGCAATCGGATGAAATGGATGAACTATCGATAGCGTACTAACTTTTTTTTTCACTATGGATGAATCGGATGAACTATGGATGAACTATCAGATGAAATGGATGAAAAATTTTGTTGTCTTGTATATGTGCATTGTTGATGTCGTTCTATATTTTTTTTTAGCCGGCAGAGCTTACCACTGACGGGTGAAACTCGTTCGCCCGTCAGTGGTATTATACCGTTGACGGTTGGAGAACGGCGGCCCGTCAATGATGACTTCCCCCCGATTTTTCACTGAGCGGTTGTAGCGTTACCA
Organism: Stipa capillata; assembly: GCA_019208055.1. Classification (NCBI taxonomy): domain Eukaryota; kingdom Viridiplantae; phylum Streptophyta; class Magnoliopsida; order Poales; family Poaceae; genus Stipa; species Stipa capillata. The sequence continues at coordinate 56,461 of JAGXJF010001783.1, forward strand.
CTGACAGGCGGCCCTTCTTTGCCCGTCACTCATAAATCATGTAAAGTAAAAAATTTAGCTACTCCAGCTTATCCCGAACACAGGGCCCAGACCCCCGAGACCGGGCCGCGCAGAGGACCGGCCAAGGCCTATCCCTAGCATAGCGCCCAGCCCCACGAGCCCAGGCCGCGCACGAGACCAGCGGTGGCTAGAAGTATCAGTGAAGGTTATAAGGAATTCGGAAGCCGAATGCGCAGCTGTCCTTTTAAGCTAGTGCGCGCGCTGCTCGCTCGGCGAGGTGGGACTAAATATCTGCGGTACCAGCGGTTGTAGCGTTACCACTGACGGGTGATACTCGTTCGCCCGTCAGTGGTAGTATACTGTTGACGGGTGGAGAACGGCTGCCCGTCAATGATGACTTCTCCCCGATTTTCACTGATCGGTCAACCTTCTGGACTGTTGCCTCCACCGCTGTGTGCTCTTCGCCTCCTCCCGCAACTCCCTATATAACCCGCCTCCCCGTTCATTTCATCTTCATCTCCATTCATCTTCCTCGCCTAAACTCTAGAAGCGCCCGCACTCCTCTCATCCTCATCGTCTCGCCGCCTGCCGGATCCGCGATGGTGCGGAAGCTGAAGACCGCTAGGATGTCGAGTGCATCGGGTTGGCACGCCCGCGTGCCCGAGGAGTTTCCGCCTCCTCAAAACGACTCAGACCCACCGCCACGAAGTGGTGCCACGCCATCAGTTACGTCGTTCTCCACGCATCCAGATGCTGAAAGAGAAGGAGAAAGAAGGAGCTTCCCTCGCCGAGGCCGCCGGCCCTCCCGCGACAATTAAGTGAAAACTTTCGTATCTTGAATGCAGAAAGTGTATGTATTTTGCTATCGGACATGGATTATCGATGGCGTACGTACTTACTTTTTTTTCACTATGGATGAATCGGATGAAATGGATGAACTATCGGATGAAATGGATGAAAAATTTGTTGTCTCGTATATGTGCATTGTTGATGTCCTTCTATATTTTTTTGAGCCCACAGATCTTACCACTGACGGTGAAACACGTTCGCCCGTCAGTGGTATTATACCGTTGATGGTTGGAGAACGGCGGCCAGTCAATGATGACTTCCCCCGATTTTTCACTGAGCGGTTTGTAGCGTTACCACTGACAGGCGGCCCTTCTTTGCCCGTCACTCATAAATCATGTAAAGTAAAAATTTAGCTACTCCAGCTTATCCCGAGCGCAGCGCCCAAAACCCACGAGACCAGGCCGCGCAGGAGACCAGGGGTGGCTAGAAGTATCAGTGAAGGTTATAAGGAATTCGGAAGCCGAATGCGCAGCTGTCCTTTTAAGCTAGTGCGCGCGCTGCTCGCTCGGCGAGGTGGGACTAAATTTCTGCGGTACCAGCTTTGTAGCGTTACCACTGACGGGCGGCCCTTATTTGCCCGTCAGTGATGATAAGTTAACACTGACGGATCCTTGACTGATGCCCGTCAGTGGTATTCCTACCTATATAACTCCAGCTCTGGCGCGAAAAACTTTCTGTGCCCGCGCGTCCCAAGGACCAGCTGCGTGCGCCGCCGTCGCCAGCTAAACTGCTGCGGCCCGCGCGCAGCCCTATTATCTCCGATCGAAGGCCATCTTCATTCTCTCGAGCCCGGCCTCTTGATCAATCCCTCTCTCAAAGATTGCTGGCTACCCGGCGGGCTCCTGATTCTCTCCTCCCCCCTCTCAACAGGCCAATTTTTCTCTCCTCCAGTCCCCATCCCCCTCTCAAAGACCCCAGCTGCCTCCTTGTCAACATCCCTCTCCCCGAAGGCCCACGATATCCGTCGCTCCTAGCTCCTCTAGGGTTTTTAATCTCTAACATGGTAATAATTAGTACTTTATTTTATTCGCCTGAGAGAAGAAATGGCTAATTTAATATATTTATTTTATGAAATTATGTTTATTTTGACTTAGGGATCGATGATAGAAGTTGGATGTATGGAGATCGTGCCACACAGAGTTTCGTCACCGCTTTGAACGAGTTTCTTCGAGTCGCTCAAGACGATATGGCGATCAAGGGAAAAGCGAAGATGTGTTGTCCATGTCGTAAATGTAGTAATATGCAAATGTTATCGACGACGGGGGAGTTGCAACTACATTTGCTGACGAAGGGTTTCATGGAAGGCTATACACGTTGGACATGTCATGGTGAAGAGAAAGAAGTTGCAAACCCAGAGAAAGAAGTTGCAAACCCGACAGAAGCGGTGGACCTCGTTGAGGATGAGCACGGCGTAGCTATCGAGGAAGAAGCTAATTCACAATCTTCAGAGGATAGCATGGGAATTGAATGACATGTTGCATGATATGGAAGAAATGACTTCGACCCCGGAGAATGAAAGAGAGTTCGCAGAGTTTGTAAGATTGTTGGAAGACGCGCGAGAGTTCCGTTGTTTGTTGGATGTAAACTCGAGCATACGCGTTGTCCGTCTCGTTAGAACTTCTAAAGCTAAAGGCAGCGTACAACTGGCCGGACACAAGTTTCACAAAATTATTAGAGCTCCTTTCCAACGTTCTCCCGGAGGGGAACGTCTTGCCTACAAGCACTTACAGGGCAAAGAAGGTTATATGCCCTCTCGGATTGGACGTTGAAAAATTCCATGCGTGTCCAAACGACTGCATCTTGTACCGCAGAGAGTACGTAGACCTACGAAGATGTCCGGTGTGCAAGACATCCCCGGTACAAGCGTACTGCAAACCAACTCGATCGTGACGAGGACGACGATGAAGCGAAGGGCCCCCCTGCGAAGGTTTGCTGGTATCTTCCTGTTCTTCCCCGTTTGAAGCGGTTTTTTGCCAACAAGAAAGATGCAAAACGAATGCGTTGGCATAAGGAGGGTCGAATTGAAGATGGAATCCTGAGGCACCCTGCCGATGCATGCCAATGGAGGGCAGTGGACGATGCATTTCCAGATTTCGGGGGGGATGCGAGAAACATAAGGTTTGGGATGAGCACAGACGGGATCAATCCATTCGGCAACATGAGTAGCAGACACAGCACATGGCCAGTCCTTCTATGGATGTACAACCTTCCTCCATGGCTGTCGATGAAGCGCAAGTATATACACCTCTCCGTACTCATCCAAGGGCCGAAACAACCTGGAAACGATATCGACGTGTACATGCAGCCAATGAAGGAGGAACTAGAGACACTCTGGCACCAGGGGGCTGAGGTTTGGGACGCTGAAAAAGTAGAGTATTTCCAGCTACGAGCTATGTTGTTCACTACGGTCAATGACTATCCAGCGCTCGGAAACTTGTCTGGCCAGAGTGTGAAAGGATACGAAGCTTGTGTCTCGTGCCAAGAAGAGACTGCGAGTTCATTCTTACAGAACTCGAGGAAAATCGTGTATATGGGTCACCGAAGGTGGCTGGCCAAAAACGATCCATGGAGGCAGTGCCCAATTAAGTTTAACGGAGAAGTGGAAAATCGTTCGAAGCCGGTGGAGAAGACCGGTGCACAGATATACGAGATTGTCAAGGATATCGATATTGTACCCGGAAAGACACAAGAGCTCCGACCGGGCATCTGGAAGAGGAAGTCGCTATTTTGGGACCTGCCTTACTGGCAAGTTCTACACACCCGTCACAGTATTGATGTCATGCATGTCGAGAAAAATGTGTGCGACAGCTTGGTTGGTATTTTGCTGAACATTCCAGACAAGACAAAAGATGGTGTCAAGGCACGGCTTGACATGGAACAGATGGGCGTCAGACCAGAGCTGTGGTCCGAACAGATAACGTCAAAGACAAACAAGGGTGATTTGAGAGTCAAGACGCGCCTACCTCCCGCCTGTTACACCCTGAGCAAAGCGGAGAAGAAGAGATTGTGCGAGTGTCTTGCTGGGGTCAAAGTTCCTTCCGGATATTCGGCAAACATAAAGAAACTTGTATCGATGAAGGACTTGAAATTAATTGGTATGAAATCTCATGATTGTCATGTGATGATGACACAGATCCTACCCATTGCAATTAGAGACCTAATGGAGCCAGGAGTCCGCAAGACCGTCACCAACCTTTGTAGCTTTTTCAACACGATCTCTCAGAAGTCAATTAGCCCAGATCGCCTTCATAAACTTAAGCAAGAGATCGTCGTGACCATCTGCGAACTAGAGATGTACTTCCCTCCTACATTCTTCGATATCATGGTACATCTCATGATGCATATCGCTCCGGAGATACTGAGCCTAGGCCCCGTGTTCCTACACAGCATGTATCCTTTTGAAAGATACATGGGCATTCTGAAGCGCTATGTTCGTAACAGATATCGGCCTGAAGGAAGCATCGTCCAAGGCTATGCTGCTGAAGAGTGTGTCGAGTTCTGCACAGATTACATGGCTGAACATCGACCTATAGGTGTGCCAAGTTCGCGGCACTCGGGTAGACTCATTGGTGTCGGCACACTCGGAAGAAGACAGTACGATCCTTTACGTACCGATCGATCAACTGACTTCCATAGAGACATTTCGTGGTCTTGCAACACCTGTCAGTGGTTGGGCCTTACATAGAGATGCACCAGCAACTGTTGCGCAAAGAAAACCCTAATAGAGGACTTTATTGGATCACAAAGACGCACAACGCGCAATTTTGCCATTGGCTAAAGGACTACTGGTACGGAAGGGAACCGACCTGTGAAGAAGAAATAATCGTCAAATGGTGGCAAGAGAACCCATGACAAACATCGTGACATGGCAAGGGTATGATATCAACGGATACACGTTCTATACGGAGGCCCAAGACCGGAAAAGCACATATCAAACTCTGGGGTGACGATAGAAGCTAAAAGTAGTATTGATGGCCCGAAATGCAGGTACTACGGCATCATCGAAGAGATTTGGGAACTTGACTACACCGTGACCAAGGTCCCGGTGTTTCGTTGCCGATGGGTGCACCTGAAGGACGTCTGTGTCGAAGATCAGAACTTCACCACGGTGAATCTTCGGAGTGTCGGGTCCAAAGAGGAACCATTCATATTGGCTAAACAGGTCGCGCAAGTGTTCTACGTACTGGATCCATCTAATAAGAAGCGCCACGTTGTAAGAAAAGGAAAAAGGAGTATCGTTGGAGTGGATGGTGTAGTGGACGAAGAAGACTACGACCAATTCGATGATCCGGATACCGAAGATGAAGATGAGAAGACAAAGAAAAAGATGAAACGTCATACCGATAACAGTGCCAAGCCGTACGTACGTACTGATCATAACGAAGGACTGACATATCAAGGGAAGAAGCTAGTCGATGACGATGACGAGAACGACGGAACTTAATATAAGTGTTGACATTTATGTGATGTAGATATGTAATATATATGTGTGATCGAGATAACTGTTGTCATTTATGCGATGTAGATATAAATATATATGTACATGTGCGATATAAGTGTTGTCATTTATAAGGATATGCAATTTGATTATGTTGGAAGCCCAGCAAAGTGATGAATCCTTTACACTTAGCAATTTGGTTGGATGGATGGAAGTGGATATGATGAGCCAATTTTATGTTTAATTGGTTGGATATATATATATGATGGATGGATTGCTATGGTTACCATTTGTATGCGATGTTGATCGAGATTACCCACCTGAGTCTCAGGTGACAAACTCAAGCTATCCTGTTCATTTTCAGGTGACAAACTCAAGCTATCCACCCGAGTCCTAGACTCTGGAAACAAGAATATGAAGTTAACACTGACGGGCCTTTATTAGGAGACCGTCACTGCTAAATAACACTGACGGTCACTACATAAAGGCCCGTCAGTGTTAAGTAATCATCACTGACGGGCAAGGAGCGGTAGCCCGTCAGTGGTAACGCCACCGACGCTGCTGCCGCACATCTTTAGTCCCACCTCGCCGAACGACAGCGCGCGCACCAGCTTAAAAGGGCAGCTGCGCCATCGGCTTTCGAATTCCTTACAACCTTTACTCATACGTCGAGCCACTGCTGGTCCCCTGCGCGGCTGGGCTCGTGGGCCAGGGCACTGTGCTCGGGATAGGCTGTTGTGCCCGAATTTTTTGCTTTATATAATTTTGTTCACTTCTATTTTCCAGCAAAAACCAAAAATACAGGAGTGGAGCAGGCAAGAAATTTTTTCTAAGTGTCTACTCCTATATATAGAACACACTCATCACTGACGGGCCGAAAAAAATACCCGTCAATTTTACATACAAGTGACGGTCACCGCATAACTGCCCGTCAGTGGTAAGGCTAAATTTTTTTACTTTACATAACAACAACTGTTAGAACTTAGACATTTTAGGCGCACACAACAACAAATGTTAGACATGAAGCAAAAAATTTAGGCGCACCAGCCTTATACCGAGCACAGCGCCCAGACTCACGAACCTAGGCCGCGCAGGGGACCGGCCATAGGCCTACCCCGAGCACAGCGCCCTGGCCCACGAGCCCAGGCCGCGCAGGGGACCGGCGATGGCTCGTAGTATCAGTGAAGCTTGTAAGGAGTTCAAAATCGAGAGGCGCAGCTACCCTTTTAAGCTAGTGCGTGCGCTCCTCGCTCGGCGAGGTGGGACTAAAGTTGTGCTGGTACCACCGTTAGAGTTACCACTGACGGGCACAAAAGCGAACCCGTCACTTGTATTTATGAGTGACGGTCGCCAAATGGTGCCCGTCAGTGTTGATCAACTTAACACTGACGGCTCTTGTGTTGTGCCCGTCAGTGATGAGTTTATTCTATATGTAGGACCCGACACTTAGAAAAATTTTCGTGCCCGCGCGTCCGATCAAGACCAGCAGCGAGAGCCCTAGTTAACAGTGCCGAACTGCTGCTGCCGCCGACGCCGACGAATCTGCACTGCTCCGCGCGCGCTCCATGGATCCCGCCGCCACCTCCTCCACTCCCGCTGCCGTCGGGGCCGCCTCCACCGCGCAGGCCACCGCCACCGAGGCCACCGGCACCGAGGTCACCGCCACCGCCTCCTCCTCCTCGCACTCTGGTGCCGCCACCTCTTCCTCCCACTCCGCCATGCCCGGGTAATTCATTTTCATTCCTTTGTTTCTTTGGACTGATCTGCGCATACATTTTCTATTGATCAAGCATTCTTCATACATTAAGCAGAAGCTACAAATTTAGGGTTTGATGTGGCTTTTCATGCTCTCAAGCCCAACCCTATCGATCTTTTTCCTTTGTCAGTGCTACATATACGTATTTTTTGTATCGTATATGAATTATTGAACTTGAGTTAATTCCACAGAAATTATTGGCTTTTCTGATACGAACTAGATTGGCTTTTATATATATATATATATGTATGCACACAATGTAGTTAGCTATTTCATATCATATCCATGCATAAATATGCAAGCCTTAAGAAAATAGAAGCATTGCTATAATTCCTGGCTGTTGCATATATATAAGTATACCTATGAATGCATTAGTGTTAGTTATTTGGTGTAGTACACGTACAGATCTAGCTAGCTTGTTAAAGGGAATGAAGAAGATTGAAATATGTGCATGGCATTTTAGTATAGGAGAAAATAAAAGTACTTATAAGAACTTGAAATAAGTATGTTTATTATAAACATATTAGGTCTTTATTTAACCTAGTTCATATATGTACGTAAAAAAGAGGCTCTGGACCGCATAACCCTGGGGATGAGGTCGAGGCCGAAGGTGTAACGGCACCAAGAAGGCAGCGCAAACAAAGAACGGGGAACAAGCTGCCGACGCAGACCTTAGTCATCACGGGGGTCGACCCCGACACAGGCGCACCAAGTGAACCACGGAGCTCGGCGTCGAAATTCAACAACGCCTGTGGGGGTGCTCGTACGGGGAGAACATCCCGATCACTACTTCCGAATGGAACCAGGTGCCCCGGTCAGAGAAAGATGCCTTGCTGACTTCGCTGTTTAACCTGTTCGCTGTCCCAGAGCACCTGAAGGAGACGGTGAAGCACCACGCGGAGATAACGATGTGTAATGCTCACAAGAACTGGAGGCACATTGCGACCAAGGAGTACGTGATGAAAAATCGCCATCCGGGAAGAAGATGGTCGAAAGTAACTGATGAGCAGTGGGACCAATTCGTCGCCTCGAGGAGCACTGACGAGTTCAAGGCCAAGAGTGAGAAGAACAAGGAGCTGCGAACGAGGAATAAATTCAACCACAGAGTTGGCAGCCGCGGGTACGCGGGATAAAGAGCAAATGGGAAAGAGAAGATGCGGCACTGCGAGCGGCTGGGAAACCAGTTCCTTTCGAGGAAATATCGGAGCCTCGCGCCAGAAACTGGGCCAGGGGTCACACGAAAGTGAACCCGACGACTGGGGATGTGACGTTCCCCACGGAGGAGGTCCAGGCGGTGTCCAATCGATTGGTACTCACTCGACCTGTCCTGTCAATCCATCGTAAATAACTTGCTTCCTAAACGCTCGGTAGTGAAATATGGTACGTCTCTATTGCAGGTACAGTTGAGCCAGCAGGAATCGTCTCAAGATTCCGTACATTCCGAGAGTGTGGCAAACACCTCTATCGCTTGCTCTGGGAAACCCAGAGAAAACTGGGCGTATACGAGGTGTCGGTGTAGCCGCTACATGGGATAGAATCTTTCCCAAATCAGCTGATGCCGCCCGCCAAAGGAAGAGGAGCAGGCACGAGGCTTTAATGGAAGCGATGATGGAGAAGGCAAGAGAGGCGGCGAGACAGGAGATCAGCGAGGATTCCTGAGACGGTCGGAAGAGGCGGCACGAGAAGCGGCAAGACAGGAGTTCGCGAGGCTATATGGGGAGCTGCCACCCACGCATCGTGCGCCGAACGTTCCTGGAGGGAGCAGTTGCGCCTCTACCAACGCGGCCACCTCCGATGGGGTAGCTACAGCGTATCCCTACGAAACCCTAAATGTAAGTTCATGGCACTTAGTAGGATGTTTCATACACATCTTATGTTTCAAACACTGCTCTAATGGCCGAGAACCAACCTTTAACTGTTCCACAGGTGCAGGTGCCCACGAAATGCCGATTGGTTTATCCTGTGCCGGGCGCCAATATTACCGTCGCACACGGCCTACTGATGCCAGCTTCTTCGGGGGCCATGACGCACCATCAGAGAACATCGCGGACATGTGAAGGTACAGGTGGATAGGGTAGTGGCAGAGTTCGATGCCAATGACTGTCCCCGTACCTCCTGAAGAGGATGCGACCACGCTAGGACAATGCCTGATGACCTTCATCCAGTGGCCGAAGGTTCAAGTGGTTGTAGAAGGGGCCTCGACTCGCACATCTCCGGCCAGCGCCTCTCCATCAACCCGGATATCTCCTTTGGCCTTGAGCCAAAACACATCTGTCGTTCGACCCGGAGAGACGAAGACCCGATGCCAGCCCAAGAGGGGCCGGAGGCAGGTGTCACTCCAATGGATGTTGACCTGCCACCTGTCGATGCACCCGAGCCGTCGAGAACAGAAAGACGCACCAAGCATAGGCAGGACCCAAAGCCAGCGGAGCCAGACAGTGCGCAAGGTGCCGCGAAGAGTACTTTATCTCCAGGCACACTTCACGGCGCAATGCAGGAGGCATTTGCTGGCCCTACGCCTAAGGAAAACATAATACATACGGAGAGTGATCCAACAGCGGTCCAGAAGGCTCCAAAGAAAAGGAACACCAAACGGGGCGGCACCTCAAAGAAGAAAGCAAAACAAGATAGCGCCGCTAAGTCCCTGTCCTACGCGTCAACTCCCGTCTTTAAATTGACAGCTAGGCCAGACAGGTACATGCTGGACAGCCGCTCCTCCCAGACGATGAGGTACAATCTTTGGGACTGGAGGCAAGACGGCTGCATGACATGATCGTGCAGCATGCGAGTCCACCGAGTCAATATGTATCGTACATCACGGTCGAAGTGCCACGAAGCTATCACTTTTATCGAGAGTTTGACTCTCCAACATTCACGGTCGACTTTGAAGACCTCTGGTACATGTACAACCTGAACAGGCTGGAGACCAATCTGCTAAGGGCCTGGACACTCTGGCAAAACAAAGAGGCCATGCGCCTCAAAGCGGACGTTGGGTTCATCGATCCGTGCCTCTTGCAGGATCGTCAAATTGACGAGGCCGAAGAATCGGTCGTCGAGTACATCTTCCAGGCATGGCTCGCGCAAAGGACAAGGATGCGATACTCATGCCCTACAACCCCCCGTGAGTTGTTCACTAATTCTGTCAATTTTTTCTCATCTACGTAATAAAATAGCTAAATGTGTTTACATGCATGTCATCTCGTCTATGCAGCGACCATTGGGTCCTTATCACCATAGTCCCCGATTGGAACAAAGTATTTTACTTTGATTCTCTTATCCGAGAGAAAGGACTACCCCGGCGGGACTTCTCGAAGATTCGGCGGTGCATTGATGGGGCTGTACGTCAAATTTAGGGCATGCGGAGGGATGGCGTGTCGGAAAAAGCCAGCGCCTAAGCTCACCCACAAGTTTGACTACCCATGCAGGCAGCAACCGCCGAATAGTGTGACTTGTGGGTTTTACGTTTGCGCGCACATGGACGCGTTTCGTCCAAAGCTGGAACCCACGGTCCACCGAAGAAGACTTCAAAATCTGGGATGCAGCATGACAACTACGACTACTTACAAGATCAATGCCGCATCAGAGATGCGTTTTGCGTACTTCCTCAACCAGTACGTCGTCCGGCCAGGCGGTGAATTTTACGCCGGCGTAGAGCTGCCCCCAGCCGCTACATCTCATCATTCTGAGGACTAGTTGTACAAACTTATTTGTTTATTCAGACTTGTCAAATAATATTGGTTCATTCATTATCAACGTAGATTTCTACCTTATTCTTGTTTCAATACAATGTTGTTATATTGTGCCGTCTACTATCTTCTTACAGGATATACATCTTCACGATCATCGAACGACTCCTCCGCAACATCATAGAAGCTTGATGACATATTTATTATGAATTTCAATGTGCTTGGGTGTAATATATGTGCATTAATTTAGATTTGTGAATTTCATATATTGTGAATGTCTTGTACTATGTTGTCAATATATATGTGCCGATTTCTGAAGTTCATATAATTATGAATGTGCTTTTGATGCTTTGTGCCTCGCAGCTGGGGCTGCTGAGAGGCTGTGTAGCTGGGGCTGCACAGCTTGGGCTTTTTTACAGAGGGCATGGCTAGCAAATCCTGAGGCTAGCCAGCAAAAAATGGTTCAGGGATGCAGGATATGGTCATCACTGACGGGCGCAACAAAGAGAGCCGTCAACGGTACAAATCATAACTGACGGGCAGATAATCCAAACCCGTCACTGGTAACCAATTATCACTGACAGGTCAAAATACGCTACCCGTCACAGGCAACATATTACGACTGACGGGCAGGAAAAACCGACCCGTCAGAGGTAACTAATTATCACTGACGGGTATATATTTCGTGCCCGTCACAGGTAACAACTTATCACTGACGGGTTACTATTTCGTGCCCGTCACAGGTAATAAATTAGCACTGACGGCTGGAAATTATTGACCCGTCACAGGTAACAAATTAGCACTGACGGGTCGACAATGGTACCCGTCAACGTTAGATGTCATCACTGACGGTGCCTCTCTACGCACCCGTCAGCGATGAGTACTACAGGTCTTCCAATGGCGTCCCCCGAAGAGGTCATATGTGACGGGTCCGTGTTTCCTGCCCGTCAGAGAAAGTGTGTTATCTGTGACGGGCGTTAGCACCCGTCAGTGGTAACATACGTTACCACTGACCATTAGTTCCTGACGGGCGCTCCACCCGTCACAGGTGGGCTATTCCTGCCCGTCAGAGATGACCTGTTCTGTAGTAGTGTGACTAAGACAATTGTTTTGAATCAAATGATTGATGTTTAGTTGTCACTTGCATTTCAATCTGTTGCAAATTCCTCAAGACATATGATGGATGTTGTGGTGTAAATATTGAATGTCTATATACTTTCATTTGTGTTTAGTTGTCAATTGAAATATGATGTCAATATGATCTCTATTATGAATTCAAGTTGGATGTGAAATGTGTTCTGGGGATTACGGGAATCTAGGTATATAATTGTATTTTCTGTTTCAGGGCAGGTAGAAACTCAGATTCTGCCTGCCCTGTACCAACGAATATCCTAACCGGTTGTTTCCCTGGAACCGGTTGAGATGAGCCTTCATCGTTGCCTGTTGAACTAGGGAAACCGACTGAGATAATAGCATTATCTCAGTCGGTTCCCATGTAAAAAGCGACTACAAAAGTTTACTTTTCTATCGGTTTGGCTGAAAAATCAACTGAGATATGATATTATCTCAGTCGGTTTTTCGTTGGGAACCAACTGGGATAGTATAATATCTCAGTCGTTTTTTTTATATCTCAGCCGGTTTTTCGTTGGGAACCGACTGGGATAGTATAATATCTCAGTCGGTTTTTTTCTAACTGAGAAGTTGTTATCTCAGTCGGCTTTATAAGTGGCTGAGATAATTCATATTATTAGCACCTTTTCTCTACAGCCGGAAGGTAAACCGTTGAGAAAGCAATTTTGGGCCGACTGTAATTGTGTGTTCTGCAGTAGTGACAGAGATTGCTCCGGTCATCATGATCGGGTTCCCACAGACTTGATCAGAGCCATCCTGACTATAGGTTGACCCTAGTTAGCATAGACGTTAGTTTAAGGACTCTTCTTTAAGGACTATTTTAAACTAATAAAATATTTGAGAAAACCGTAAGTGTTTTCCTTCTCAATCTTGTCTACCTTAACTCTCCATTCTCCCACCCCTTATCTTGAGGAATTAAAAATTTCTTACTAATTCTTTCCTCACTTTCAACTTTTAGATGCATCAAGTCGCCATTGGACGTGAATGCAGAAATATTTGGGCAAGAGTCATGAGGAATTTGCTTCGGTACCTCAGCGTCTGACATCGAACCTCTATACTTTGTCCGAGAAGCTGCATTGGAGGAAATTTGATGGGATATCGAGTAACCATGCACTAGTACTCCCTTAGGGAAAATCTGCATACCTTCATCGAGATGGAGCCGTCTCGGCAACCGCCTGTGAAGCCGTTAGGCGTCTCTGCAGTATATATGACATATGCATACGAGGTCAAGAACCTTGTCTCGTTCATAGAGGGCATTTCTAGTGCCGTACCATTAAGGCCATACCCATAGGATAGGTCACTAGGGCTCACATATCGTGTCATGTTGTGAGCTATGTATCCCCATGTATCCCGAATTGTATGCATCCTCACGTGATTCATATCTTGTCGTGATTGTAATGGATCTTGCTTTCTGTTGCACATCTGCCTTTTGCCACCATCTAGCACACACATGCATGTTTCACATTTATTGTGTTTCCTGTCGGCCTTTCTGACCCCTGTGTGTTGAGTTTTGTCCTATTCCATAAGCCGCTTTTGTATCGTATCAACCCCTGTCGGTTACTCCTTTACCTTGATGCTTTTCTCTCTCATCTACTTCAGGCATCTGACATCGGAAAATTAATCACCCGGATGAGCAAACCAAGAACCGGATCCATGCCGGGATTGTTGGAGAAGCTTTCTATGCTGAGAGCCCAGAGCAGTGAAGCCAGATGCATCAAGGGCCACTTCCATCTTCATCACCAAGACCTAAGATATCAGATGAAGTACCGGAATTAAGATAGGATCTTCGAGACCGACGATATCCACTTGCGAGTAAAACCTTTGTGCTTCAGGATCTGAATGATGGAACACTACTCTATAGTATCAAAAGCCTTCTCGAAATCATGTTTAAGAACCACAATGTCTTGCCTGGATTGCTGGCAGTGATGCAGATATTCAAATGGCCAGGATAGACAGTCTTGGATCATACAGGTTTTGAGGAAGCCATACTGGTTGGCATGCACGCACTGCAAATTGACCCATTGTAACCTATCCGTAGCTACCTTCGAGAGAAACCTGAGATAAACATTTATTAAGGAAATGGGCCCGTAATCATCGACTGTCTCAGGATTAATTTTCTTGGGCACCAAGGTGATACAAGATGTGTTGATGCTTTGCAGCTGAACCTGTTCATCATAGAAATCTGCACAAAGTTTGTGGAAGTCAGCACGGAGAATCAGGCTATACCTTTTCAATAACAGACCATTGAATCCATCTGGCCTTGGTGCCTTATCAGTTGCCATTTGCGCAACCACTTTGTCAATTTCTTCAGCCGTGATGGGAAGAGTGAGATCTTCTAAGGCAAACCACGAGGGTCAATAAGTGGATAACTTAAAATGCATGGAAGGCGACACCCAAACCCCCATATGATCATGATAACAAGAAATCTATGCGAGTGGGATTACGATGCGGTAGGAATCTCGGATGATTTTTTCTGAGTATGTCTTGGTTTGCTCCCAACACTTTTGTTGGAAACATCTAAAGATTTAGAAATTGCGGTAAGATATTGAGTACAACGAATATGGGATTAAATGTTTTTTTAGGTAATTTTTTGATGTTTGCCGTAGTGTTTGAACCAGTCATGGGATGGCATGACTGACGGATCAGTCGCGACACGGCCGGCACGCCTAGTCCACACGCTGCACGATTGATTCGTGGGATGGCACGGATCGTTAGGATCGTGGAGCGTGTTTACTCATTCAGTTAGAGCACTATCTCTGTACTCAGAATAAAAGGCAAGACCAGAAAAGCTGTGCGATATTACGCAGCGCAAAAATCCTGTGTGTTCACTGTCTCCTTCTTCTTCCTCTAAACGTGTGTGTGATCCGGAGCTCGGCTGACATTTGGTATCAGAGCCTGCGGCACTCGTTCCGAGAATCCGAACACTGGCGGCGGCGGCACGCCGCCGCGCGCAAAGATCACCGACGGCAAGGATACGCTCGGAGGGGAGGTGATTGTCCAGCGGGTGGTGCGCGATTCTGGGGGGTCGGCTCAGTGGCCGATGTTCACCAGGACCAACTACGCCAACTGGGCTCCTTTTATGCAGGTTATGCTGGAGGCGTGCCAGCTCTGGACTGCCGTGTACGTCGGCACGACGGAGCGCGAAACGGATCGCATGGCGATGGAGGCTCTGCTCCGCGCTGTGCCTCCCGAGATGGTCTCGACGCTCGCCGTGAAGGACACAGCGAAGGACGCCTGGGAGACCGTCAAGACAATGCGGCTTGGTGTTACCCGTGTCCGTGAGGCCAAGGCCACGACGCTGCGACGCCAGTACGAGGCGATCAAATTCCACGACAGTGAGACCATTGATGATTTCGGCATGCGTCTCTCGCAGCTTGTGACGCAGCGCTAGGTCCTCGGCGACAAGGTTGTGGAGCCCACCGTCATCCGAAAATTCCTCAGCGTCGTCCCCAAGAAGTACTCACAGATGGCGTGTGCAATTGAGACTCTCGTTGATCTCAACACGCTGTCAATCGAGGAGTTGATTGGGTGACTCAAGGCTGCCGTAGAGCGGTACGAACTCGACCAGCTGGGGCGACTACGACACCGGCGGCGGCAAGCTCCTCCTCACGGAAGAAGAGTGGCTCACGCGGATGAAGCTGCGCGACAGCGAAGGCTCATCGGGGAGCGGCGACAAGGGGCGCCGTGGCAAATCCCGAGGCCGTGGGCGTGGTTCCAAGGCGGGCGGCACTCCCGCTGGACCAGAGCGCGCCAGGAACGGCACTGATATATCCAAAGATCAGTGCCGCTATTGTGGCAAGATGGGGCATTGGGCCAGGGACTGCCGCAAGAAAAAGCGCGAGGAGGCGCACCTCGTGCAATAGGGTGACGACGGCGACGCCACACTACTGATGACGCAGGTGTGCGCGCTCACCGAGACCGCACCACTGGCACTGGAGATGCCGGTCCATCTGCTGGAGGAGCGCGCCCAGGTCAATCTTGGGCGTGAGGGTGACGGCCACGACGGTGTCTGGTACTTGGACACCGGGCCAGCAACCACATGACCAGCGATCGTGCCGTCTTCGCCGAGTTCGACACCGGCGTCAATGGCACCGTGAAGTTTGGCGACGGTTCTGTAGTGGACATCTACGGACGCGGCACGGTCCTCTTCTCCTGCATGAATGGCGAGCACCGTGCGGTCACCCGCGTATACTACATCCCGCGACTCCGTTCGCACATCATCAGCCTGGGCCAGCTTGACGAGCATGGCTGCCAGGTGCTGATCGAGCACGGCGTTCTTCGCATCAGGGACCGGCAGGGGCGTCTCCTCGCCAAGGTAACATGTGCACAAAATCGCCTGTACATGCTCACTCTGCGGATCGCGCAGCCGGTGTGTCTTGCAGCTCAGCACGAGACGGACGCGGCCTGGACATGGCACGCACGCTTCAGCCACCTGAACTTCGAGAGTCTGCGCAAGCTCGCGCGGCTCGACATGGTCCGTGGGCTCCCGATGGTCGAGCAGGTCTGCAACAGCTGCTTGCAGGAAAACAGCGGCGCGCATCGTTCGCGCAGGCCGCAAAGTTCCGCGCAGAGAACCGACTCAAGCTTGTGCACGGTGATCTCTGCGGGCCGATCACACCAGCGACACCAAGCGGGAAGAAATACTTCCTCCTCCTGGTCGACGACGCCACGAGGTACATGTGGATCACCCTGCTCCCCTCCAAGGACGAGGCCGCAGTGGCGATCAAGCGCATCCAGGCGGAAGCTGAGTCAGAATCCGGGAGCAAGTTCCGCGTCCTGGCACGGACCGTGGAGGCGAGTTCACATCGGGCTCGTTCACCGCCTACTGCGCCGAGCTGGGCGTCACACGCCACCTCACCGCGCCATACTCTCAGCAGTAGAACAGCGTGGTGGAGCGCCGCAACCAAACCGTCGTCGGCATGGCGCGCAGCCTTCTCAAGGCCAAACGCGTTCCCGGTGAGTTCTGGGGCGAGGCAGTGACGACAGCGGTCTACATCCTCAACAGATCACCCACGCGGAGCGTCAACGGCATGACTCCGTTCGAGGCCTGGCACGGCCGGAAACCAAGCGTGCACTACTTCCGCACCTTCGGGTGTGTGGTGCACGTCAAGGACATGCGCCCCGGCTTGAAGAAACTCGATGACCACAGCCGGCCGATGATCTTCGTCGGCTACGAAGCGGGGTCGAAGGCGTACCAGGCGTACGACCTGGTCTCTCGCTGCGTTCACATCACACGGTATGCCGTGTTCGACGAGAACGCTCAGTGGGATTGGAGTGACGCCAAGAGCGGCGTCAACAGCTTCACGGGCGGCGACACGTTCACCCGTCGAGCACCTTGTCTATGGGGCACCGGCACGCTCGGCTGATGGGAGTGCTCACTCCAGCACATCACCCTCGCCATGGTCGCCTCTGTCCACGCCTGCCACGACCCTCGACGCACCACCCACGGCGGAATTCGCCACTCCACCGTCAAATTTCACCGACACGCTCGACGCGGCGGACGACAGGTCGTGCCCACACCGCTTCCACACGGTCTAGAACGTGCTCGATGCCGGCCCCGCGTGCGAGCCCGTGGACGACGAGCTCCATCTGCTCGCTGCGGAGGAGCCTGCCACGTTTGGCGAGGCCGAGCAGCACGCCAGCTGGTGCCATGCCATGCTAGAGGAGATGGCTTCAATTGAAGACAATTGCACCTGGCACCTCGCCGCACTCCCACCCTGCCACCACGCGATCGGTCTGAAGTGGGTATACAAGGTAAAGAAGGACGCAGAGGGAATGTACCCCGGCACAAGGCCCGCCTTGTGGCGAAAGGCTACGTCCAGTAGCAGGGGATCAACTACGACGAGGTCTTCACGCCGGTAGCCCGTCTGGAGTCGGTGCATCTCTTGCTGGCACTCGTTGCCGGCGCAAGCTGGGGCGTCCACCACATGGACGTGAAGTCCGCTTTCCTCAATGGTGAGCTCGACGAGGAAGTCTACGCCACGCAGCCGCCGAGATTCGCCGTCGAGGGCAAGGAAGACATGGTGTTGCGCCTCGACAAGGCCCTGTACGGCCTCAAGCAGGCACCCAGAGCGTGGAACACCAAGCTCGACGCATGCCTCGTCGATCTCGGGTTCACCCGGTGTGCGTCGGAGCATGCGGTGTACGGGCGCGGCACGGCAGCATCACGACTCCTCGTCAGCGTGTACATAGACGACCTGGTCATCACTGGGTCCGATCCACAAGAAATCAGCAAGTTCAAGGAGGAGATGCACAACCTGTTCAAGATGTCTGACCTTGGGCTGCTGAGCTTCTACCTGGGCATCGAGGTACACCAAAGCGCAGAAGGCAGCACGATCTGCCAGTCTGCGTACGCCCAGAGGCTGCTCGAGAAGGGCGGGATGGCAGGGTGCAATCCCTGTCATGTCCCGTTGGAGCCGCGCTTCAAACTGTCCAAGACCAGCACAGCGCTGCCGGTAGACACGATAGAGTACCGGAGCATCGTCGGGAGTCTTAGTTACTTGGTGCACATGAGGCCCGACCTCTGCTACTCCGTCGGCTACGTCTCCCGCTTCATGGAGGCGCCAATGTCGGATCACCTCGCCGCTGTCAAGCATGTACTCCGTTACGTTGCCGGCACCACACACCTTGGTTGCAGTTTTCCTCGGAGAACAGGAGCGCAGCAGATAGTCGGATACAGTGACAGTGATATGGCGGGGGACGTCGACACCCAGAAGAGCACGTCCGGGACGATTTTCATCCTCGGAAGCAGCCCAGTGACATGGCAGTCACAAAAGCAGAAGACCGTCGCCCTCTCGTCCTATGAGGCCGAGTACGTCACTGCCACAACGGCGGCGTGCCAGGGAGTGTGGCTTGCACACCTGCTGGCCGAGATCAGAGACGCAGAGGCAGAATGCGTCGTGCTCAAAGTCGACAACAAGTCCCACTACAGCAGAATGGGCCATTACTGACGGTCACTTACACCCCTCTACTGACGGTCAGGGGGCCCGTCAGCCTGGGAATGATAGTGGAGGGGTGTCCTCCACTGACGGGCGGCCCCGACCGTTAGTAGTGCTTATTACTACTGACGGTCACATATCGCCCGTCAGAGGAGACCCCTCGTGGGAGGCGCCTGGAGGTGTCACCACTGACGGGCTCCCTTTTAGTGACCGTCAGTGGTTGCACCTTTTTACTGACAGGTGTTCTGTAAGTGCCCGTCAGTAGAGGTCTTGTGATACCTCACAATCACAATTAATTATTCATAATCATAGGCTATAGCAATTATTTATTTTTCACAAATTTCAGAATGGGTCTTCGGCACATAGTCACATGTCAAAACTCATAATCACATAGTCAAATCTCATAATCACATAACATATTCATGATCACACATAATAGTTGACATAACACATTCGTAATCACATAACACTTCACCTCTAATCCATTGATCACAAGTATGAAACAACAGTTCTTCAATTTTAAAAACAACTAATCTATCGATTCTCGCTTAAGTTTGGCTTCGAAAATTGGGGGCCGGTGTAGAATTCACCCATTGGATTGATGACTTCAAGGTTGATGACTTTGGCGAAGACTCTTTTGATGCGGGCAAAGTCCTGACGCCAGTCGTACAAGTGATTTCCCAGCTCACTCCAAGCCTTCAGTTCTTTCATATCTTTTCAATGCTTGTTCTTGTACCGGACAAAGCAGTCCATATGGGCACAGGTATAGTACCCACATGTCACGCTATTTTCGGGCTGAACTCTGCAAGGGAACTTGTAATGGTGTACCATTCTTGTCGCTTTTGAAGGTATTCTACTATGTTCCGAGAACTTGGCTTTGAAAAAAGCTGTATCCAAAATATTAGTGATATTGCTGAAGTCCGATCTCTTTTTCTCGTCAGAGTCAAAGTAAAATGCCTTGACCCAGCTTAGAATAATCGCAATGAGGACCCAGTGGTCACTACGTCAATGTGAACAAATGAACGTAAACAGGTGGAGATACGTACATAAAAAACAAAAAATTCTCACGGTGCTAAGTTAAGGACTTACGGAGGGTTGTAGGGGGCTAGTAGGTACTCCTTGTCCTTATGAACGACGAACGCATGCGTAAGGTATTCTTCCAGAAAGACTCGACCGTTCAGGGTCGCAGCATAGCCTTCGTTCATGCATATCGGATCAATTATTCCAATATTGGACTCGCGTAGATGTCTGCACTATTGGGCTTGGTAGAGAGCCCATAGCCTGACCATCGTAGTGTCGAGCCTATAGAGGTTGTACATGTTGAAGAGGTCCTCAAAGTTGATGTCGAAGGTGCACTAGTGCAGAACCCCCTTATAGATGAAAACTTATTAGTGGCGTGCCCCCTAAAAGCCACGTCACTGGTATCTGCTCAGATTATCAGCGGCGTGCTCAAATCATCCCACGCCACTAATAACACATTACCAGTGGCGTGCCGGCCAAAGTGCACGCCACTAGTATGTGAGACCCAATAGTCCGACCCGGCATAAGTTAGTAGTGGCGTGTGGGAGAACGGGCCCGCCACTAGTATTTGGGTTACTAGTGGCGTGCCGGTATATGCACACGCCACTGGTAACTGGACCATAACCTTTCTGTTCAAAAAAAATGGACCACTTACTAGTGGCGTGTCTGTATATACACACGCCACTAGTAATCTCTGCATTATTTAAATATTGATAACTTTTGATTTATAAGTCTAAATTAAGTGATTCGTTTTTCTAAATTTGTAAAATAAATAGATGTATCTTCCCACCCTCACATTCTTCATTAATATCTTTTACATGGAACTTTAAATGGTGGCGTGTGGGCAATCGGGCATGCCACTAATAAGAAAAATACATTTAATTCCCTGAAAATAACAAACTAACCCTAAAAAATCCCAAAATTTTACATGGAACTTTAAATGGTGTATATTCAATGTATAAAAATTTTTAAAGTCAAATGAGGAACAAAACTATCAGCTCTCTCTCAAACCTCACACTTTCCCTTCGAAACTATGATTCTTCCCCCGGATATCCTTCGGTTTTCTAAGCAACTTATATCAAAACTTTTTTGTAACTCTCTCAAAATTTAACCACAGCCTCTATAGGTCATATAATGACACCATACCAAGTTTCATATTTTTCAGACCACATTTACATTTTTTTTAAATTCAAAAACCATTTACTACAAGTTAGTGTTTGAATTTTACCATACAGATGTTTGAATTTTCTAATATTTTATTCCATAACACCTAAATATATACTCAAAAACTTAAATATGATTTTTGTACCAACTTGTTGGCATTTTTTAATGTACTTGTAGTTCAAATTTAAATTATATCCTTGAAATACCTAGAAATACATTTAATGCCCTAAAAATAGAAAACTAACCCTAAAAAATGCAAACTTTTACATGAAACTTTAAATGGTCTATATTCAATGTATAAAAAAGTTGGAACATAATCCTACACCTAAAACCCTAAAAATAGCCTAAATACCTTAAAACCCCAAAATATTACTAGTGGCGTGCCTCCACATCAGCACGCCACTAATAACACATTACTAGTGGCGTGTGAGAGCTTCGGCGCACCACTAGTGTGCCCTGTATCCGAACGCCAATAGCAATGGCGTTTGGAGCTGTGACCCGAACGCCACTGGTAATGGCGTTTTAAAATGTGTCGCGAACGCCACCGGTAATGGCGTGTGCCTTACTAGTGGCGTGTGTCCTGTCCCGAACGCCACTAGTAATAGAGTTAATTCATTACCCATCCACCCGCTCAGCGCATTCAGAATTTCACGAACAAATCGCAAATTCTCCCGCCTCTTCTTCCCTAGCAGCGCCGCCGCCCGAGCGTCCCGCTCCTCGTTGCCGGGCCCCCTCGCCCCGGGCTCCCCGCTCCTCGTCACCGGCCACTTCGCCCTGGGCGCCCCGCCCGCACCTCTTCTTCCTAGCCGCGCCGCCCCCTCTCGCCTCTCGCCTCTCTCTGCTCTGCCTTCGGCCGCCCCCGCGCCGCCCCCGCCCCTCGCCGCCGGACGCCGCGCCCCCCGGCCACCTCGCGCGTCGCGCCCCTCCTCACCGGCTCCTCTTGCGCCGCCTGAGTCGCCTCACCGCGCCACTCGAGGCCGCTGCAGCCCGGTGTGGAAGCCCGCCACCGGCGGCGCTCCACCGAGCCCGCCCCTCGCCGGTGGTGCGGTGGGGTGCTCCGGCCGTCGTCCTCCACGGTAAATCCCCCTTCCTTTCCTCTTCCTTTCTAATCTCTAATCTCCCCCAATTTGTTCCTCGGTTTTTAGGGTTCCTCCTACTGGCCCGACTGCCTACTAAAATTGCGCTGGTTGAATCGGTTAGAGATGAAAATTTATGCGTATGCCTAGGTGATTAATTGCTCTGAATCAATTTACAAGTGCTCCTGTCCACACTTCTGAATTCTAAGCATCTGCTTTGCTGATGCATTAGTAAATGACACTTGTTAAGCCCATCTCGTGATGAGAATAGACTATGGGTTGATCTTTTACTACTGATGTTGAATATATATGTGCCCGGTCATTCCTTGGTTTGTATGCTGGAGTTGATTTGGTGGGAAGTTGGTACTTAAATTGGTGTACAGATTTTAGGGCTACTACATGGCAATTGATGCTTCGGGTGCTTACTTGTGGTTTAGACATGAATTATTATGCTCCATTTTAGGTTACCTATTCTGACCGTGCTTGATAAGAACATACTGCTATACTTGATTTTAGCTCACTTTCATAAGAACAGATTACTATACATGGTTTTTAAATGGCTAAAGCCAATACCTTGCATCTGTACCATTTTTGATTATAACTAATAAGAACAGAAACTATGCTAAGTTGCCTACTTAGACTGATACGGTTGTTCCTTGATTTCCACATGTATGCATCCATTAGTTATTAGACTGAAGGAACAGATGCTGCACTTAATTTGGGTTGCTTATCTGCATATATGTTTCATATATAGTGTTTTGGACGAACTGATAAGAACAGATACTACACATGCTTCCTCATTTACCCCCTGTGATGATTTTTAGTGAGATTTTGTTTAAGCAATCTGTGGTGCCAGCTAATAAGAACGGATACTTTGAAAATTGCTTAACATTTTCGATGATGCTATAGAAATCTGAGGACCTAACACC
This sequence comes from Stipa capillata, assembly GCA_019208055.1. Classification (NCBI taxonomy): domain Eukaryota; kingdom Viridiplantae; phylum Streptophyta; class Magnoliopsida; order Poales; family Poaceae; genus Stipa; species Stipa capillata. The sequence goes on from JAGXJF010001783.1 coordinate 79,448, forward strand.
ATCTACCATCAATTCCATAGTTCATATATGAACTACGATGGTTCTTCAGATGGGGACCTACCTATTGGTTGGTTGGCGGTAGGGTTGCCTCCTCTCTTCTTCATTACTTCTCCTAAGCTCTCCTTCCTGGTGGCCTTCTCCTAAGTGTGCCTTGCTGCACTGGTTACTCTTGATGTGGCCGGCTCCTCCTCCTGGTGGTCTTGAACCTTAGCCCTACTGGAGGTTCCTTTCCTTACTATCTCTGCTCTCTGACTGAATGTGTGCTTATGGTGAATGTCCCTTGCAGGTTGTTTCGCTAATTGAATGCAAGTAAGGTCGATCATGGTATGTTTATCTGGTTTTAAATCCTAGTAATGCCACCATCATCCTTGAATGCCTACAAGTTCAGCTCTGTTTACTTATTGTAATGTTTCTCCACAGGGAACCCATTAATTAATTATCTCGCATAATGGTGCCAGTGGAGACTACCCGGATTGTACTGATTTGGCCCTACCACAATGCAGTTAAGAATGGTGCTGACGTCATCCATTGTCCCGTTCAAGTAACACTAGATGATGCCTCAGTAGTTTTATTCATAAGTGCTGTTATGCTAAAGCCTTTGCGATTAAAATCTATTATGCTCAATTGCGATAAGAACAGATTTCTATTTTGCCCCTAGCTTGTCTTACTTCTCGTACATATGTGTATCGGTTATTAGATTGAAGAGTGGATGCTTTGCTTCTTTGATTCTTGACTCCTTTCCTGCTGTCTAGAAGAGCAGATACTACACTAATTGACTATGCTTTATCTTTGTGATTCGGTTTACAATATGCTACGCTGGGTTGTAGTGTTAGCGATACTGTGTTTGAAAGGTTAAAACTAATATTTGTTTATGAGTTCTATTAAGTGTTCAAAAGTACTACCAAAATCTGGTTACAATTCTAATAGATGTGCCCATTCTGGAATGAAGATTTCAAAGAAAAGAATAGGGAATGTGAGAGAGAATTTGAAATTTTGCCTGATCCTAGTTTTGCTTTATTTTTATTTATGATTAACTATACCAGTTCATAAGGCTAAAGAACAGCTGCTATCTTGATTTAGTGTTCTAAAACTTGACATAAACTGATGATTCTTAATCTTAATCATCTTTTGGGTTCTTCCATATATGTATATATGTGGTAGTCCTATAATGGTTGGTAAGAGTAGATGCTACTACTTGTTTCTTTGCTAAGTTACTAAGATTTGGCATTGCAACATTTAACAGGTCGATTTGATAAAAATAGCTGCTGCCTACTTGATTGCCTTAATATATGTGTGCTGATTTCTCTAAGAAGAAATCTGAGAAAGGTTTGGAGAACGGTGGTAAATAAGATAAGACAGATACTACTTATAGCGCCTAATCAGTTGCCTTTATTATTATGATGATTTCTAAGAAAGAACTTGGGAGATGGGTATCACTAAGATAAGAACAAAGGCTTCATTTACCAACTATTTAGGGTTTTTAGAAAATACGGGTTCTGTATAAATTAAATATGGTGTATTTTTTTTAAATCCACAATTTTTTTTAGCCCGGAAAATATACTAGTGGCGTGCCCTCAAGCCCGCACGCCACTAGTAATACATATAAATTTTTTATTTAAAAAAAATTTAAAAATTTTTTAATTTTTTTTTGGCCTAGAAATATACTAGTGGTGTGCTCCCAAGCCCCGCACGCCACTAGTAATAACATATAAATTTTTTTAAAAAATTTTAAATTTTTTTTATTTTTTTTGGCCTAGAAAATATACTAGTGGCGTGCTCCCAAGCCCGCACGCCACTAGTAATAACATATAATTTTTTTTAATTTTTTTAAAAATTTAAAATTTTTTAAAAAAATTTTGGCCTAGAAAATATATTAGTGGCGTGCTCCCAAGCCCGCACGCCACTAGTAATACTCATTACTAGTGGCGTGTGACCTGCGGAGCACGCCACTAGTATATACGTTACTAGTGGCGTGGGGGAGAGGGCACGCCACTAGTATATGCATTACTAGTGGCGTGTGGGCAGCATGCCACTAGTAACCAATTACCACCGGCGTGATACTAGTGGCGTGCTGCCCACACGCCACTAATAGGTATTTTTAGCACGCCACTAATAAGGGGGTTCTGCACTAGTGGTGTCCTGGTCGTTCTCCATGAATAAGTTGTAATCTCTTGGCAACTTGACCTTTCAATATTGGCAAAATGTTTGTGGATCTCTGGACATCTTTAGGTAATCTTCATGCAGTGCCTTCATGTCCTCCGAAAGATTGCCCAACTCATCCCGCGGGAGCAAGTCTTGACCTGGATAGAAACCTCTCGCCAGAGACCCATGCTCCGTGTAGATAATTTGGATGATGATGTTGAGAAGGATAAAGATTTCTTCATCTGCGGCTCAGGACTCTTGCCTACCGCCATCGTTGCTTCCAGTTTCCGACTAGTGTGGCGGGAGAGATAATCTTCCCTCTGGGTTGATCCAACAGGTCGCCTTGAACCTCGGAGCGCCTTTCCAGTGGATCGTTGTTGGGTTCCTCTGGCGCCTCTAGGGACTGCAAAACTGGCTCCATGCACTGGTTCCCCCGACAAGATGGTCTTCCAAGTCTTTAAACGACGGAGGCATTTGGCTGAGTCCCAGCGAGATCGTCCGACTAATGGAAAGGGGGTCGTGCGAGGAGAGGGGGCCGTGCGAGGAGAGCCCGCCGCAGATAAAATAATTTGGCTCTTCGGCCACTGGATGAAGTAGTTCTTGCACTGCCCTAGCTTGGTCAGTTCCACTTCAGGGGGGACTGGGACTAACACATCACTGTAGTCGTTGAGGATGATGTCCACCTGCACCTTCGCATGGTGCTCCCGCATAGGAACACAGTGCATGATTGCCCCCTCTGGCGTTGGGAAAACCTGGCCGTGGGCAACCTTGACCTTCATGCCAGGAATTTGCACCGTGAGTGTGCATCTAGTGGCTTCCTGCGAAACAGAGGATAGATGTGCCGTCCTCATTGGAGTCAGGACAATGGAATCATGATTTACTATAATGACTCGTTTAGCGGACCAAACTTACGGTGATGCTATCAACGGGATTATGCGAGTCGGGGCCGCCGTCCGAGGCGGATGCGCAGCTACTCCATCTAGACGGCTGGTTCACGGGAAGCATGGTCGGACCGCCTTGCACTGCGAGCACTTGCATACGTACCCACATCTGCTCGGCAATCTCCTCCATTTGCTCCCGCAAATTTTCCATGTACTCCTGACTATCTCTCCTTGGGCGGCGGTGACCCTCGAGGTATCAGGGAAATACTTTGTCCCATTTTACGCCATCCCCGACGCCTACTACACGGCCCCGATGCTCTGGTTTCTGTCGAGCCTTCGCCAGATCATCGTTCCACCTCGGGAAGCTCGTGACAGAGTCCTGTGAGCTTGCAGGCTACTGGCTCAGTTCTATCTGCAAGTTATATTATTTGATGAGAAGATAGCGTATTTGGATGCAACGTAATTAAGTAAGAAAAGAAACTGAGTTGAGATGTTACCAGCCGGTTGGCCACCTCCCAGAGTTCCTCAGACTCTATAATAGGTGACCCGGTCACAGGGTCAGAGCTTGTGTGCGCCCTCATGTACTCCCTGGCGTGTGGCTCCCTGAGATGCGCGAAAGGAGGTGCTTTCCCAGCCACGGCTAGTTTGGCGTCCTTTCTGGCCCACTTTGGTCTCTTCCCTAGGTATCCACGGCTGCCGAGCTTGTGGTCTAATGTGTTCTTGGAGCGTAGCTCCTTCCCCCAGCGACTCCTCTCCTGGAATTCTAGACTCCTTATTTGAGCAACAAATTGCTCCCAGTCTTCCTTTTGTATCTTCGACCATCTTTTACTAATTTTAGTATCCCAATTGTCGTTCACGACTTTCTGTGCGTCGTATCGCCAAGTCTTCAGAGCCCTAGCCATGATGCGAAGGGCTTGCGCTTCGACTCTATCCTTGTCGGTGGCAGGAATCTGGTACTTGTCCCACAGTTTCCTCAAGAGAGCATCTCTGGTCGACTTAGACAAATGGCTGAACTCTTTGCATGTGATCTTAACTTGTTCGCGGACTATGCACCCGCAGGCGTTGCTAAAGATCTGGGCGGCCTTATGTGGACTCGCTGGAACGTCTTTCACGTCATTGACTCGAGTGATGATATACGTCTTGTCCGGCAACTGGTTGCCTTTTCTCCTTTTTCTGAGACCTGGTCGGGGCCGTAGGCGCTACTTCAACCTTAGGCGCATCATCCTCTTTAGAACCTGACTCGGAGCCAGAGTCATCGTTGAAGGAGCTGGAGTCCGAGGCAGGTTGCTCTTGGCCAGCTGTGACAGCCGCCTCGGGGGCATGTTCCCTAGCCAGCTCGGAAGCAGGCTCCTTGGCCAGCTCGGAGGCAGCTTACTTGGGTGCCTCTAGGGTCAGGGTGTTGATCGGTGCCACCACATCGAGGGGGGCCGTGCTATCATCAACGGGCTCTAGTTCTCGAGTCGGCGACCCAGCGGGAGTAGTACTGGCGGCCATTTTAGAACTGAAGCAAAAATAATAGCATGCTTTAACAAACACAACATATCATACATATATAAGCTATAGTGGGAAGGTTCTGCAGTTTTGCTTTCATCTAGCACAGAGGAATTTCTACAGTGACAGATGGAAAATTTAATAAAATGACAATTGGGAATCTTTCTTCCACACCCAACTCTAGCATCAGATATAGAAACACGCGTACATAAAACCATAATGTACCACAAGCACAACAGACAAATTGCACACATAGATTAGACAGAATCACACTGTCACTCAGCATTTCACTCCAGAAAAAATAGCACGCTCATCCTAGGGTTCCATCATTTTTGCCCCCTCACCCATCCTGCCCATTCAATTCGTCTCAGTTCGCATGACGTTCGAGGTCCTAGGGTTCAAATCCCCCTTATTCTAGAATTCATTGCAATTACTAACACACTAGTCACAAGCATTCCATTTGATCATTTCATGGAATTCCAAGAAACCATTTGACAGTACACACAAGGATACTCCATTCAAAATTTCCTAGATCATACACATATCAATCAACTTCTAAAAATTGGATGGAACAATGTGTTTATCTTTATGCCGAAACAGCTAGATTGGATGGAACAATTAACTTCTCAACATGATTATTCTAAAAGCACAAGCTTTGAGCATCAACTATTGGCATCTCATCATTTCTGCAATGCATCTCTTGCTGTTGTGCATCAACAATCTAGAAAAAACTCTAATAATCATAGCATGCATTGGTATTCATACATTACAGGAATTTAAAAAAATAACCTCAACCACCAAAGACCGGTGGATGAATGTGCCAGTGGAAGGGAGGACGGTGGTAGGCTGAAAGGTGGAGCACAGGGCTCCGGCTGGACGACCGGTGGAGGCTGGCGATGATGACGAAGGCTGGCAGCGACGACGGAGCTCTGGATCTGGGCTGGCGCTCGGGGGCGTTGGGGCCGGCGGCGCGGCACGGGCGTCGGGGCCGGAGGGGGGCGGCAGAGGTGGACGGCGGGGGCCGGAGGGGACGGCGGAGGCGGACGGCGGGGGGCTGGAGGGGGTGGCGTGGGCGTCGGGGCCGGCGGGGGGGAGGGGGCGGGGGCGTCGGGGCCGGAGGGGGCGGCGGAGCAGCCTGGCAGCGTTGGGGTGGCGTCTTGTCTCGCTGCTGGTTCGAATGAATGCGCGGGACTTGGTGAAATTTTCGCCAAGTCCCGCGCGTGGCTTATATGCGACGTGGGTTACCACTGACGGGCGACAAGTACGGGCCCGTCAGTGGAGATGAATCCGTCAGTGGAGAGGTATCTTCACTGACGGGCGGCTAAAGGAGCCCGTCAGTGGAGGGGAAGCTTCGTTAGGGTTAGGGTGAGTTATCACTAACGGGCTCCTATTTTCGCCCGTTAGTGGAAGGGGGCTTCGTTAGGGTTAGGTGAGTTATCACTGACGGGCTCCTGTTTTCAGCCCGTCAGTGGAGGGAGGCTTTGTTTAGTTTTAGGGTTTTAGGATTATGCTGATGTTAGGGTTAGGGTTTTTTAGGTTAAGGTTTTTTGGGTTAGGGTTTTTTGGGTTTTTGGGTTACGTTTTAGGGTTAGGGTTTTAGCGTTATGTCATCGTTTAGCGCGGGTTAGGGTTTGTCGTTTAGCGCGAGTCAGCAATATTGCACATTCACACGTCAGCACACGTACGGTACGCACAACATGAAATCATCCAAACCAAGACATTATTATACATACACACATAGCTCGCTAGGTTTCGTCGTCTTCGACAATCTTATCATGAATAGTGATCTTCTTGGTGGTGTACGTTAGTCGTTCAGCGTGACTGCGTCTTATGTAGGGCTCAGCATCCTTAGTAGCTTTGCTCCTTTTGGTAGGGCGTTTATCAGCAGCTTCTGGCTCGAAGTGGGGGTCGTCGAATTGTTCATAGTCCTCTTCATCAACTACACCATCGACTCCGACAATACTCTTTTTCCCTTTCTAACGACATGGCGCTTCTTTGCCTTTGGGTCTTTTATGTAAAAGACTTGCGAGACCTGTTTAGCTAATACCTATGGCTCATCTTTGGCACTGATTGCTTTGACTTGTGTTGAGTCAATAGATGTCGGGGGAGGTTAAGTCACGGTAGTGAATTTGTCATCATCGATATGGACATTTTTCACCCATCTGACACGAAACATGGGGATCTTTGTGACGGTGTAGTCCAGTTCCCAAATCTCTTCGATAACGTCACCCCACTGTTCTGATACGTACTTTTCCTGTCTTGAGCCTCCGTATAGAATGTGTATCCGTTGAGATCATATGCTTGAAATGTCAGGACCTTGCTCGCAGGCTCTTGTGACAACATTTTGACCGTCTCTTCTTCATCATTTGTCGTAGGCCTTTCATACCAGTAGTTCTTTAGCCAGTTTGCGAACTTTGCGTTGTGCTCTTTCGAGAGCCACGCTTCTCCCTTTTTTGGATTTTCTTTTTTTACCTTTACCATGTGCATCCAAAGATAGGGATGCACCACAGTCAGGTGTTGCAACACCATGAGATGTGCTATGTCGTAGTTATCTGATCTATTCGGTACTGAATTATAGACATGTAAAAGGCTTTTGTCCACGTGCATGGCCTTCACCATTGAGCCTACCCGTGTGGCGTGAAATAGGAACACCGATAGACTGTTGATCAGCCAAGTAATCCGTGCAGAACTCGATACACTCTTTGGCAACATAGCCTTGGATGATGCTACCTTCTGGTTGTGACCTGTTACGAACGTAGCGCTTCACAACCACATTGTACCTTTCCAAGGGGTACATGTTGTGTAGGAACACGAGACCTAGATCCAGTATCTCCGGGACGATATGGATCATGAGATGTACCATGATATCGAAGAATGCTGGAGGGAAGTATATCTCAAGTTCGCATAGTACGACAATGATCTCCTCTTGCAGTTTATGGCAACACGAAACCGAGATCGACTTCTGAGATATCGTGTTGAAAAAGTTACAAAGATTCAAGACTGTCTTGCGGACCTCTGGCTCCATGAGACCTCTAATTGCAACAGGAAGTATCTGCATGATCATCACATGACAATCATGAGACTTCATACCAATTACTCGACGAGTCTTCATGTCAACTATTCTCCCGATGTTTGCTGAGTAACCGGAAGAAACTTTGACACATTGGAGGCACTCCAAAAAGCTAACGATCTCTTTTTTGCTCAGGGTGTAACAAGCAGCGGGACAGTCCGTCTTGATTCTGATTGTACCCGTGCCCAACTTGGTCGTTTGCTTGGTTGCCCACAGCTTCTTTCTAATACCCAAGAATTCCATGTCAGCTCGTGCCTTCGGTCCATCTTTTATCTTGTCTAACATGTTGAGCAGGATACCAAGCAAGCTGTCGCACACATTTTTTTCAACATGCATGACATCTATGCTGTGACGTGTGCTTAGGAATCTCCAGTAAGGCAAATCCCAAAATACGGATTTCCTTTTCCAGACGCCGTCCTGCATGGGAACATGCGCTTGTGTCTTACCCAGCGTAGCAGGGGGCATTGTGTTCACGATGTCATAGATTTCTACACCTATCTTCTCCCAGGGTGCCGAACGGATCTCAACAGTATTATCAAAAAATTCCTTCTCTTGCCTCCATGGGTCATTCTGTTTCAGTCACCTTCGGTGGCCCATGAATACGATTTTTTTAGAGCCCTTTAAGTGTAAACTTGTTGTAAACTCTAAACACTTAACACATCCTTTGCATCCATGAACACACTGGCAGGATTGATATCCGTACGCGGGATAGTCTTGGACCATCGTGAACAACAGCACTTTCAGATTGAAATATTCTTCTTGGTAAGCGTTCTAGACCTAGGCCCCTGGTTCCCATAGTGTAGCTAGTTCTTCGAACAACAGCTGTTGATGCACATTCAGATCGTTCCCAGGTTGCTTCGGCCCTTGAATGAGAATAGAGAGGTGTATATACTTTCGCTTTATGCACAGCCATGGAGGAAGGTTGTACATCCGTAGAACCACGGGCCAAGTGCTATGTCTGCTGCTCATGTTGCCGAACGGATTGATTCCGTTCGTACTCATACCGAACCTGATATTCCTCGGATCTTTTTTGAAATCATCGTACTTGGCGTCGATTGCCCGCCACTGCGAAGCATCGGCAGGGTGTCTCATCACGCCATCATCAGTTTTTCGCCCCTCGACGTGCCAACGTATCAGCTTTGCCTCCTTCTTGTTAGCGAATAAACGCTTCAAACGGGGAAGGACTAGAAGATACCATACAACCTTTGCTGGAGCGCCACTCGTCACTGGGTCCTCATCATCGGCTTCGTTTCTACCCCGCTTGAATCTGGATGTGTTGCACATAGGACACTTGTACAGCTTCTCGTGCTCCTTGTGGTAAATAAAGCAGTCATTCGGACACGCATGGAACCTCTGCACGTCCAATCCAAGAGGGCAGAAAACCTTCTTAGCTTCATCGGTGCTCGTAGGCAACAAGTTATTTTTTAGAAAAACTTTTGCAAGATAAGCCAATGTCTCATCGAAGCCTTCATCTGGACAATTATGGGTTGCCTTGATCCTTAGAAGTTCCAACGTGACCGACAGACGCGTGTGCTCTGGATCAGAACCGGTATACAATGGGGTTTGCGAGTCTTCAACTAGTCTCGTGAACTTAGCAGCCTCTCTTTCATCCCCAGGATCTATCACCACCTGCTCCACCATGTGAACGTCCTGCACCATATCGGCCAAATTGTTCCCCGTTTCTTCTTCGGCGTCAAGTTCGAAAATCCCCTCGTCTTCTTCGTCCTCTCCATGTTCGGCGTCTTGCTGTAACACTTGATCTTCCTCCTCCTCACCGTGACATATCCAACGTGTATTGAACATTACCAAATTTTTGCAATCGCGACACGGACAACAAATCTTCGTGCCACCTTTTCTCCTCATATCTCGCTCGGCGACATCAAGAAACTCATTCAAAGCCATAGCCCAACTCTCTGTCGCCCGGTTCTCGTACATCCAACTGCGATCCATCGATTGATCCCTACGATACGAGATGGCCGGCAATCACATCAAATACATATACAAGATGAAAATAACACTTTTGCATCTCATTCATCCAAAGAGAGCATTATTATTGATCTTTCGGCGAGGGAATGGAACTCCGGGGAGGAAAGAGAGATCTATGGAGAGAGTGAGAGGAGGAGGGAGAGATGAGAGATCTTGTTGGGTTGGAGAGAGAGAGATCTAGAAATAGGTGGAGAAAGGGGAGGGTTTGGGGAGGAAGAGAGATTTAGATCTAGAGAGATCTTGTTGAGTTTGGGGAGGAAGAAAGAAGGGAGAGGAGGAGGGTTGGGGAGAGCGGAGTGTTTGTGGGTTTGTTGAGTTTGGGGAGGAAGAAAAGAGGGAGAGGAGGAGGGTTGGGGAGAGGGGAGTGTTTGTGCGTGGGGGGTGGCGGCGGTGGCGGCAGCATATGGGGTGGCGGCGGCGGTGCTCGCTGCTGGCCAGTGGGCGCCCGAGCACTGGCTAGCAGTGAGCACCGCCTCTGGTTTTATATAGCCAGGTTACCACTGATGGGCACACAAACAGAGCCCGTCAGTGGTTCACCCACCTGCCCAGTCAGCCCTGGAGGTATCACCACTGATGGACAGAAACAGCGCCTGTCAGTGGAGACCACATCTCCGCTGACGGGCTCATAAGTCCTGACCATCAATGGAGACAACCCGTCATCTATGGCACCCTGGTTGCATCTCCACTGACGGTCGGCTTAGTGGCCCGTCAGTGGAGGTGCTCCCTTCCGGCCTGCCAGTCACCTCTACTGACGAGCTGCTAGGTGGCCGTCAGTGGTGATCCCCTCCAACGACGGTCCGGTGTGTGCCCGTCAGTGGAGGGGGTTCAGCAGAGGGTCAATCTGCAGTAGTGTCCGCGATCTCCCTCACGAAGAACCCGGTGTTCCATGACCGCTCGAAGCACATCGATCTGCGGTACCACTTCATCCGCAAGTGCGTGGAGACAGGGAAGGTGGTTGTCGAGTTCATGTCATCTGAAAAACAACTCGCAGACATTCTGACCAAGCCGCTCGGACGAGTTCGTCTTCAGCAGCTTCGATTGAGCATTAGTTTCTTCGGTTAGTTTGGTTTTAGACTTAGCTGAAAAATAACTTTGCACCTGTCGCCTGCGTGCGTCTCAGAGAATGCAGTTAGCATAGCGTAGCTGCTGCCGTTTTAGCCGTAGTGTTTGAACCAGTCATGGGATGGCATGATTGACGGATCAGTCGCGACACGGCCGGCATGCCTAGTCCACATGCTGCACGATTGATTCGTGGGATGGCACGGATTGTTAGGATCGTGGAGCGTGTTTAGCTCATTCAGTTAGAGCACTCTCTCTGTATTCAGAATAAAAGGCAAGAGAGAAGACCAGAAAAGCTGTGCGATATTACGCAGCGTAAAAATCCTGTGTGTTCACTGTCTCCTTCTTCTTCCTCTAAATGTGTGTGTGATCCGGAGCTCGGCTGACAATGTTCGTCCAACGCTCTCAAGATGGAACTTTAGTTCTCACGCAAATTGTGTGGGATGATGGTCTCTAAAATCGCATGCGCGCATTTAAGGCCTTTACTTTTCTCTTGAATATAATCAATACTGAGTTCTCTCTCCAATGTGGCTCATCAAGGATAACATTCATAAAACAAGCACAGTACAAGAACTAAAGAGGAAAATCTACTGGAAGGTCGGTGAGTTATTTATATTTAGAGGAGTTATGAAGAACGCTAAACTGACGTAGGTATAATCAAAGTGAGTATTTTGAAGCATTGCGGAAAGCACTATATGAGTTGTAAACAGATGGGGCAATAAGTATATTAATAAAGTAGCAACCCATGCGCAATAGCATAGATATGCTGGAGATGCATGTCTCGATGTAATTTGCAATGCTACAAAGGCAGAACCGGAAGTTGGCTTAGCAGATACTCCATATCAGAATACATATTATTTTGAATATTGTTATGGTCTTCAAAGTTACACTTTGATCATTAGTTTCTACCAAACTATATATCATCAAATAAAATTATGTCTTGTGAAACTATATTTTGTGATGGACTTAGTATTGTCAATTTGGTGTTATAGATATTATAATTTTTTATATACATGGTCAAACTTTAAAATATTTAACTATTATACATCTTAAGATGACATGTACAGTGACAGAGGTAAGACAAGCATATATGCTTCTAAAACCATAAAACATAATACGTACGTGCAAATCCACACCAAGGTTTTGGATAACAAAAAAAATTCAGGAAGGGGTGTATCGGTAGGACCAGTGATTGTAAAATGTCGGCCGCTGGTAGATTTGAAAATTCAAAAGCCATTTGATGATCTTTGACTATATTTTTTCAAATTGCATAGATTAGAACGGTATTTTTCTACCAATCTAACCATTTAGGCCCTGTTTGGAAGGCCAGTTTTGAGACCCAAATCGGTGTAAATTACAGCCCATGTAAATAATCCGGCCTGCTTGGGAAAAGCCTGTTTGGATAGCCGATTTGGAGCTGGGCCAAATCCGTCGTTTTGGCAATTACCCGGGTAAAAAAAAACATTGCACTCGCGGCCCGAAAACAGAAACGACCGAGCGACCTCTTCCTCTTCCTCGCCGTGGCGGAGTCCACGACGGCAAGCCCTCCTCCACCGCCGCCACCAATGCACCACCTCCTCCTCCCTCTGCCACCAACACAACTCCTCCTCCTCCCTCCGCCACCAAAGCTCCTCTGACGTGGCTCCCGGCTACAGCTTCGCCATATCTGAGCTTCTTCAAGCATGTCTCCCAGTCGCCTCCTCCGATGTCTCCCAATCGCCCCTTGGCCACTGCCTCCACACACTCAAGCTCAACCAAGCTCACTCAAGCTGCTCCCTTTGATACGGAGGGCTCCCGATCTTCACGATTTGGACAAGGATAACTAGCTAAGCCTAGATGGAATCCCACCCCAACAACAAACTCCAACGAGAAAGCCTTTGGGGAACTAGGAACCAAATCAACCTCGCTCTCAATTGAATGCCACATTTACCACTCGGAGGCACGCACCGATCCTTACAATCCACAAGAGAAAGCAAGGCCTAAGGTGGAACTCCAAATCTAGAGGGATGAAACCCTAGATTAGGAGCAAAGCTCTATTTTAGTTAATACATCAGGTCTAATCTTGATTAGGGTTTGGGTACGGGTATTTATAGCCCTAACCCCGTAACCCTTGAGGGCTAAGCCAAGTCCTTACATGGGCCTCGACCCGTTACTGTGTGCAGACAGTACGCCCGGACATTCCGGGGTAACTTGTCCGGAATGTCCGGTCGTAGGGCCCGGACATTCCGGGGTAAGTTTTCCAGAATGTCCGGACGTCTTGATCAGTGGACGTCCGGAGGGTCGGAGCTGGCGCTCCGAGCAGGGGTCATCCGGAGCCTCCGGGGCTGGGATCCGAAGTGTCCAGACGTGGAGCTAGCGGGAGATGTTCTCGGCCACCCATCCGGATTGTCCGGGATTGGATCCGGAATGTCCGGGTACCATCCCGAGAGGAGCACATTCCGGATGAAGGACGTCCAGAGAGTCCGCGTTTGATGCCCAGAATGTCCAGGGTGTGTAGTTGGAGCTCGGTGCTTCCGGGATTGGTATGTCCGGAGTATCCGGGATCCCTTGTCCCGAATGTCCGGACATGCTTTCCAGCCAGCCCAGGTTCTTCTTCCACTTGGCTCCGCTTCTTTACTCCTTTGCATCCACGGCCTTCGTATCACTAGGATCTCCAAACCTAAGAAAGCAAGACATAGGACCATAAAGTAGCATGCCATTCTTAGTTGGACTCGATGGACACATGTAAAGGAGAAGATTCACCTTTTCATGCCATGTCTTGGCAACATATGATCCAACACATGTGTCGCTTGGATTCGAATAGCTTGATAGAGCGTTGTCCATAGTGATGTCCGCATCATTCCCCCATTCTTGAAAAGGAGTCGTCCTCGACTCCGCTCCTTCAATGCCCAAGAGGGATGATGTCCAAGCTGCTTCCCTTTGATACCTCGTACCGACGTCTTCCTTGTAGTTGGTACTCCATGGTGTCATTTCTCCTTCCATGATATACATCAAGCTGACAATGAAGAAGAAACAACACTCAAAGAGTAGACCATCCTTAAAGCTTATGAGAGAGTTGTCACAAGGGAAAGAATTCACCTTGGTGAGGTTTCGTCGTGCTTTCCTTGTTAGCTCTTGACGCGTAGCGGTGCTTGGCACAAACATTTCTTGGTTGCTTAAGCTTCTTTTGGTCAGATCTTGTTGTTCGACCATTGATGTGTAGACCTTGTTTCCTGCACCAACACTAGACCAAACGAACAATGTGTATGCGTGGTTGATGAATACGTCATACGTCATGACGTATTCCCTCCCTCGCACAACACCATTAGCACACAAAATGTATAACGAATATAATGTGTATGCATGGTATATATACACGTCATCCATCATGACATGTTCCTTGTTTTGTTCAACACTAAAAGAGCTAAAGATGCATGGCAAATGTGCAGCGTGTTCTTTTTACTCATGGCATCCCTAGTGTTATGCATCATGGTTTCTCGAGTGTCATGTATGCTCTTGTTATTATTCTCATCATACTCTAGATTTTCAAGCATTAGGTCATTGTTGCAAATAAATCTATGGAAAGAACAAGTGTTCAACATATTTGTTGCAAGAAAAGAGGCAATTTGATGAGGTTCGTTACATGGCACATCTAGAACACTAACATGGTTACAAGAAACTTTATGGAGAGAGTAAGTAGTCATCAAATTTCTTGCAACACGAGGGGTATTATGATCATTTTGTGTGTTAGATTGTGCATAACATGGCATACAAGATGGATTACCTAAAATATGCAATTTTAACATGGCAATTTCATTACAAGTGATATCCATGCCACAAACCATAAACTTGTCATCTATGCCATATTCACCGATTAAATTAAATTTATAAGGATAAGCATAGGCACTATGAAAAGGCTTCAAAGATGTGATTTCAGAAATCTTATTCATAGCACTAGACAAAGTAATGGGATTATCAAGCATGACATGACATATGGATTGGTCAAAAGATATTTTACTGAGCACTTCATTATGTCTAACTAACCCCACATGATCAACATGATTTGCAAGCAATTCGTCACATGGAAGAATCAAGTTAGCATGAGAAGACACAATAGGTTCATGCACATCATGCAAGCAATCAAATCTTTGCACATGTTTTTGTGGGACCATCACAACACCTATATTGTTACCTTTGATGTCCTCCTCAGTTGAAGTAGGTGTTGATGTTGGCATTGCCTCCTTTAAGCCTCCTTCCTCTTCTTGGCATATCCTCGGGGTGGCAAGTTCTTCGTCTTCCATTGGAATGAACTCTTTCGCCTCCAATTCCTGCACCAAATGAGAGACAACACTAAACGGAGAGGGTAAATAGTTAGTCTTTGACATGACCTCACTTGACCTATCAACTACCTCTCTCAACTCTTGTGATCTCTCTTTCTCACTCACAAACTCGATTCACTCAATCTCACATTTGGTGGAGTCGCACATCTCTCTCTTTTTACCACTCTCTCTCAAGTTGGTTATGTGGCTCTCAACCTCACATGGGATTGTTTGCATCCACGTTGATATGGTGGAGGTAATCTTGGTGCATTCATCTCCATGCGCCTCCTCGGTCGAAGGGAAAATCCCATGCTCGACCATCTTTTCGCTCGCCCCGCCGCCAAAGATGCAAGCGCCATTTTGGATAGCGCCATTCACCACCGTGGTCGAAGGGAAATTCCCATCCTCGACCAACTCCATACTCGCCTCCAAAAGGTGGAGCCTTGGTCTCCTTGATAAGCTTCTCCTCTCGCCATTCCTCTTCTTGGATCTTGATCACCTTGACTCGTCTCTCCGCCTCGAGAGCACCATCCAAGAGATCTAGCAAGCTCTGGAAGTTCCTGAGAGGGAGTGCGGAGATGATGTCGAAGTTTAATCCATCCTCAAAGTACTTCATCTCCGTTCTTGTACTAAAACCACCGGCTCGTCGCATTGCACGCTTCATCTCATTGAAGTATACTTGGACCGGCTTGTCCTCTTGCTTAAGGCACTCCACTTGGCGAAGTAGCTCCCTTGAGTACTTGGGTGGCACGAATTCATCTCGCATGAGCGTCTTCAAGCTTGTCCAATCGATGATGAGTTCCTTCATGGGAAGTAGACGCCACCATCTTGAAGCATAGTCATTGAAGTCCATTGTTGCTCGCTTGATTTCTTGACTTGTGGGTACTCGTTGAAGCTTAAGGAATTTCCCCATTCGCCATTCCCATTCAAGGTACTCCTCCGGGTCTTGAGTCCCATAGAATGGAATTTCTATGTAGTCTTCGGGCTCTTGGCCACCGGAGAACTTGGTCTTGAGGGGCTTGGGCATGGTGATCTTTGGCTTGTCTAGCTTGTCCTCCCCATCTCCTGGTAGACCCCTCTGCCGGTGTTCTGTATCCTCATCATGGTGGTTCCGCCTTCTGAACCCTGGGTCTCTATCCGGGTATCTTTGATGCCTTCGATCATTAGGTTGATGAAAGCTTGATCCTCCTTCTGAAGCACTTCCCTCATGCCCCTCACGCCCTTGACGGCTCCTTGCCTGATCATGGTTGTGTGGGCCATAGGTTGGGCCTTGGATCCCTGATGGAGGAAGGGATGCTCGGTGCCTAGCTGTTCTTCGAGCTTGGGCACGTCGTGCCGCCATCTCGACATCGGTCTCATCAAGAGGTTTTTCCTCTTCAATCTCTGCTTCAGGAATGTAGCCTCGAAGAGCTTGAACAACTTCTTGCACAATGCTTGTCTTCATTGATTCCATTTGTCGGGTCATATCATGCCTCAAATTGTCCACAGTGTCATGAAGGCTCCGTTGGAGGGCCAAATGTTGCCCTCGAGTCACACAGTCTTCATTGCCACTCGCTCCGTGTGATCCTTCCCTAGACATGGTTAGCAATGCAACAAGCTAGTGAATTTATGTGGAAATTTGGAAATCTCTCACCTCACTTACCACCGAAGTCCTTGCCTCCTTGGATTGTAGGTTCGGAGGCCCTCGGAGGGTAAAAGTGTTCCTCAAGAGTGGGTTGACAAGTTCCAAGTCCCAAAGCAATAACTCAACAAAGCTTTTAGTGGATCTCGGGAGGATTAGCACAAAATATTAAACAAAGTGGAACAATGGGATTTGCAATGATTAGTAGTAATCCACAAGGAAACAATGCAACAAGAGTTGATCTCAAGGATATAAGCGAAGCACAAGACAACTCACGAGCAAAGATAACGGGATTTGTGCAACCAAGGAAGTGAGCTAGTACAAAATATCCCTAGCGAAGACTATAAGCTCGCGTTGCACAAATACAAGGAAAGACGCTAGCTCGATTGCAAAAAGATAGGGTTAAAGATTTGCACACTTGACTACCCTTCCTAATCAGATTTTCCTTCAAGCTTGCGTGTCCCTACGAAGGATCTTTGGCATTGACTTGTTTTCTTTCTCTTTCTTTTTTTTGTGTCTCTCTTTTTTTTATGCCACGATCTTACAAGACTATCGTTGTTGATTGCTTGGGAAGAGCTAAACTAGATAGAACAAGTGCACAAAACCCTAGCAATCATCGAAGAGCTAGTCTTGATAGGATCAAAGTCATCGCAAAAGGGGGATGTTGGTTCACAAAGGAAAGGGAGCAAGATAGACGGTTATACCTCGCTTGAAGTGGTCTGCAATTGCTCTGTCCGGAAATTCCGGGGTAGATTACCCGGACACTCCGGCTGAGCCCGGAGATTCCGGGGTAGATTTCCCGGATACTCCGGGGCACGTCCTGAGAGAAGTGATTTTCGGCTGCTGCAGGCCGGAGACTCCGGGGTAGGCCGGATACTCCGGGTGTGCTCGAGATTTTCAGATCTGAAACAGGGGCGGCCCCAAAAACCATGAAACAGAGGGGAAAAACGAGAAATAGGCTAAGGCAACGCAAAGGAAGGTTAGATCAACAAATATAGCAAAGATCTAGTGGATCAAAACCAACCAAAACTCACCCAAAACTCCGAATCGCATCAAGATTTCAAAACGGGCTCTTTTTGTGGGGTTTTCGAAATAGGTAAGAAAAACCAAAAGAAGCCTAGAAATTTGGGGTAGAAGAAGAAGGGATACAAATCCTAATCGTGGAAACCTTGAGCTCTGATACCAAGTTGATACGGAGGGCTCCCGATCTTCACGATTTGGACAAGGATAACTAGCTAAGCCTAGATGGAATCCCACCCCAACAACAAACTCCAACGAGAAAGCCTTTGGGGAACTAGGAACCAAATCAACCAAGCTCTCAATTGAATGCCACGTTTACCACTCGGAGGCACGCGCCGATCCTTACAATCCACAAGAGAAAGCAAGGCCTAAGGTGGAACTCCAAATCTAGAGGGATGAAACCCTAGATTAGGAGCAAAGCTCTATTTTAGTTAATACATCAGGTCTAATCTTGATTAGGGTTTGGGTACGGGTATTTATAGCCCTAACCCCGTAACCCTTGAGGGCTAAGCCAAGTCCTTACATGGGCCTCGGCCCGTTACTGTGCGCAGACAGTACGCCCGGACATTCCGGGGTAACTTGTCCGGAATGTCCGGTCGTAGGGTCCGGACATTCCGGGGTAAGTTTTCCGGAATGTCCGGACGTCTTGATCAGTGGACGTCCGGAGGGTCGGAGCTGGTGCTCCGAGCAGGGGTCATCCGGAGCCTCCGGGGCTGGGATCCGGAGTGTCCGGACGTGGAGCTGGCGGGAGATGTTCTCGGCCACCCATCCGGATTGTCCGGGATTGGATCCGGAATGTCTGGGTACCATCCCGAGAGGAGCACATTCCGGATGAAGGACGTCCGGAGAGTCCGGGTTTGATGCCCGGAATGTCCAGGTGTGTAGTTGGAGCTCGGTGCTTCCAGGATTGGTATGTCCGGAGTATCCGGGATCCCTTGTCCGGAATGTCCGGACATGCTTTCCAGCCAGCCCAGGTTCTTCTTCCACTTGGCTCCGCTCCTTTGCTCCTTTGCATCCACGGCCTTCGTATAACTAGGATCTCCAAACCTAAGAAAGCAAGACATAGGAACATAAAGTAGCATGCCATTCTTAGTTGGACTAGATGGACACATGTAAAGGAGAAGATTCACCTTTTCATGCCATGTCTTGGCAACATATGATCCAAAACATGTGTCGCTTGGATTCCAATAGCTTGATAGAGCGTTGTCCATAGCGATGTCCGCATCACCCTTGTTGTGTCCGCCATGGTTTCGGCCACCCGTGCCTCCGTTTTGGGCAAGTGTGACGCGCTCGATGGCGAGCCGGTGAGAGTCAGCAGTCCAAAGCGGCGCCATGGTGGGGATCGCTGCAGGCAGAGGATGAACGCAAGACTGCCATGTTCTCCACCACCCTCATGGTTCGATTTGATTTCTCATTTCATTTGGTTTCGTTTCTGATCTCCCGATTCGATTATGCGCCTCTTTCTCTAATTCTTGTTTGCCTCCATAGATTCACGTCTGCCCCAAATCGGAGTTGCATTTAGGTTTCCTACCCAATTCAAATGTTGAGGAAAACTTGGTGTATCCAAACAGACTTTACAACCTGAAAGAGTTGTTTCCTATATTCAATCGTTTTCTTCGTGATTAGTAAAATACCGTTGTAAACTACTTACAACGGTGTAGATTTAAAGGGCTTCCAAACGGGGCCTTATCGGGGAATCACTACCGGAATCTCGCAATTTGCCGTGTGCAAAAGACACACGGCGAAGGAGGAAAAACCCTCGGCAAAAGGTTTGCCAAGTGCAACACTCGGCAAAGAGCACACGGCGTACAGGCTGCCGGCAAAGTAAAGTTTGCCGAGTGTATTCCCTCGGGCACTCGGCAAATAGTTTGCCGACGGTCAGACTGAGCACTCGGCACAAAAAATTGACTAAACGGAGATAACGCCTGTTAGTAAGGTTTGCCGAGTGTCGACACTCGGCAAAGCCATCGGGTTTGCCGAGTGTCCGATTTTTGACACTCGGCAAACAAGGTGATCAGGGGCCAAAAAATTAGCCGCCGGCGGGGCACCGCTGTTGCCACGTGTCTCCCGCGGGGTCCACTACACACGTGTCACCACCACACACGCACACGCTGGCCGGGTCCACTGGAATGTCCACGGGGGACCCACGTACGGGTATCAAATGACGTGGCGCCGTGTATAAGCGCCAGGAGGTATCAGACGAACTCAACCCGCACCGCACGGTCGGGTATATAAACCACCCAACCGCGCGGTCGCTGGGCGATGGGGGACTAAACAGACGAAGCCGTTTGCCGAGTGTCAAAAATCGGACACTCGGCAAACTCACGTTTGCCGAGTGTCAAAAATAGGACACTCGGCAAACGCACGTTTGCCGAGTGTCAAAAATCAGACACTCGGCAAACCTTGCAGACTGAGCTTCCAGGCTGCCATGTTCGTCCATAAAAAGCTACGTGTAATGATACTCCTGTTGTGTGTGCTGCTGATTAATAATAGTTTGTATAGCTTTTTCCTTTTAACACCAACCTGTCACGTAATCACGTTCTCCTCAATAATTCGGCCTGCGGAATCCCCAAATTTCTTGCCACGTACGTCTGCGTCCCCGCAAAAGTTCGCTATAAATACCCGTCACTTGAGCTAAGCATATCTAGTCCATATCCTCTTCCAAGCTACTAGTACTAGCTAGCTAGAAGCAGCAATAACTAATTAAGCAGCAGCAATGGCGAAATCTTGCACCTTAGTACTACTTGGCGCACTGGTGCGCACGTTTGCCGAGTGTCAAAAATCGGACACTCGGCAAACCTTGCAGACTGAGCTTCCAGGCTGCCATGTTCTCCACGTGTCTCCGTGTTTGCCGAGTGTCATAAAAGAGACACTCGGCAAACAGACAACTTTGCCGAGTGTAAATTTTAGGACACTCGGCAAACATATTTTTTTCTTTTTCTTCTTTCTTTCTTTGTTTTGTTTTCTTTGCGAAACCTTCTCAAATTTTTACCACAGCCTCTACGTATCATATCATGACACCATGCCAAGTCTCATGTTTTTCAGACTTCGTTTGCATTTTTTAGAATTTAAAAACCAATAAGCTCCATGTTGGTGGTCGAGTCTTGCCGCCGAGATGTTTGTAATTTCTTTTCATTTTTTGGATAAGGCCTAAACATATACTAAAGAACACAAATATGATTTTTCAACCAATTTGTGTGCAATTTTTCATGTACTTGTAGTTCAAATTTGAATTATACCCATTAAATGCCTAGAAATACACTTAATGACTTAAAAATAGCAAACGAACCCTGAAAAATGCCAAATTTTAACATGGAAGATTTAACGGTGTATATTGAGTGTAGAAAAAGTTTCAAGGTCAAACGATGAAGGAATTGTCACTTCACCTTCAAACCTGACACATTCCCTCTCGAAACCATGAATCTTCTTCGAAGATGGTTCGGTTTCTAAGCAGCACACATGAAAACTTTTGTGAAACCTTGTTAAATTTTTACCACAGGTTTTTGATGTCATATAATGATACCATGCCAAGTTTCATATTTTTCAGACTTCGTTTGCATTTTTTAGAATTTAAAAACCAATAAGCTCCATGTTGGTGGTCGAGTCTTGCCGCCGAGATGTTTGTAATTTCTTTTTATTTTTTGGATAAGGCCTAAACATATACTAAAGAACACAAATATGATTTTTGAACCAATTTGTGTGCAATTTTTCATGTACTTGTAGTTCAAATTTGAATTATACTCATTAAATGCCTAGAAATGCACTTAATGACTTAAAAATAGCAAATGAACTCTGAAAAATGCCAAATTTTAACATGGAAGATGTAATGTAGTTCAAAATATGTTGAGTGTAGAAAAAGTTTCAAGGTAGAAATTTTTTGCATTTTCTACTTTCTGAAATACCAAGTTAAGGTACCTTGTGTGTAGTACCTTCAATTGTTTTTTATCTAAAACATCCGTAACTTTTTCCACATGGAACATATTACATTACATTGCTAACGCCAAATTTTGGCATTTTTCTGGAACCATTTGCTACTTTTAAGACGTTAATTGCATTTCTAGCTATTTACCGGATAATATTCAATTTTGAACTACATGTATATAAAAAATGGGCTATAAATTCAAGAAATATTCATATTTTGGTACTTATATATATTTCTAGCTCCCTCCAAAAAAATAAACTCAAAATTCAAAAGTTTGCTCTTGAAAATTCAAATGTACACATGCATTTTATTGGTTTTTAATTTTTTGCCGAGTGTTTTATGAAAAACACTCGGCAAAGCCGATTATTTGCCGAGTGTTTTTTGTTTGCCGAGTGTAACACTAGGCAAACCACCGATATGCCGAGTGTCAGTTTTTTGCCGAGTGTTTTTTCTGGCACACTCGGCAAATAGAGTGTTTGCCGAGTGTTCGATAAAATACGCTCGGCGAACTTTTCGACACTCGGCAAACTCGGCGATTCCGGTAGTGAATATCGGTATGTTCAATAACTGATCGATTATGAAAAATACCGGCGGGTTACGAAAAACCCTCATAAATACTAGCTAGAAAAAGAAACTTTTTGGCAAGAACAAAGTCACTACAATTAATATTAAATTCACTGACCTAGCATGTGGCCACTTTTGCCAACATTACAGTTCAGTACACGCATACTATTTAGCAAGCTTGGACAAATACACACGCTCGACTCACACAACAATAAGATCGAGTAGCACAATGCCATTCACGTGCTCCTCTACTTATTTGGCCATATCTTTTTTTCATGCATATGTAGATAGACACCGAAGTGCATACCGACAGTACACGTTAGACCATCACGAGCAGTTGCCTGGCATGGTGAGGCCGCACTTGCCGGGCAGCGCCATGGCACGGCTGGCATCGATGTGGTACATCCTCAACCATATGCCGGCGATCCCCTTGTAGCGGCATATGCACGCCAGGTCGGCCTTGCCGAGCGCGGCACAGCACTCAGCCGAGGGGCTGTCCGTCGGGTTGTTTACGGCCGCCGCGGGCTGGCACAGCTTGAAGTCGTCGTTCGACATGTCGCAGATGGCGTGCACGCTCTCCCTCGTGGTGAGGCACACAACCAGGACAAGCAGCAGTACTGCAGCCGATGCCTGTGGCTTAGCCATGGATGCTGATTTTAGTAATTTGATTTCTCTTGCTAGCGGATTGCTTGGAGGTCATGATTCAGGTGTTGTTGTGGGAATGTGTGAGAAGAGTGTTTGGAGTAGGGCCCTATTTATACATAGGAGCAGGCGCCTATTGCCTATTGGTAAAGTAGTCCAAATCTATTATGCACCAAGCAATACTCTACACTTGCACTCGGTCGCTAAGCAGTACAGTGCTGAACAATAGCAACTGCCACAATTGCAACAAAAGATATCTTCATGACAAAAGGAAACAAAAAGTAAAAAAAATATATCTGCCGACTTCTCCATAACGAGACTTCGCTAGTAACGCCGCAAAGTGCAATTCTTGGTCATGATAGAAAATGGTTCTTTTAGACCTCGCTCATGCATGCGATAACCTTCTTTTCTTTGCTGGCCTCAAGCTTTTTGAATTAAAAATAAAGACGGCTCACGTACGATAACATGTTGAAGGTCGGAATAATCCACTGACCGAATTGACGAAGACAGTCACTGAAATCAACGTGCTGCATATCTCGCTGTCAAATTATAGAAATGAAAATGACAAAACCTAGTGGGATATATCATACATGATTTGATTAGCCACTACCACTGTTTTAAATGAGATCGGCAGTAGTGACTGGTTGGGGCGAACCGTCACAGATAAATAAAGGTTAGTGACGGGTAGGACATATGACCGTTACAAATGACTTAATAGGGAGACCTGGATCGCTCGAACAAAAATTATCAGTGACGAGTAACACAGTGACCCGTCAATAGTAACGATCAGTGACGGGTGAAAGAAAAGGCCATCGTTGAATTTACTGCTTACCTGTGACGGGTGGAAAGATCCACCGTCACTATATAATTACTAACGGATGACTCAAGGGCCCATCACTAAATTCTAGTGACGGGCTATTCACTTACTCCATCACTAAAAATTATCAGCGACGGTTAACAGTCGGAGCCCATCACTTTTAAGCTGCACAGTATATAAAGCCACATCCCTCCACCCAACTCTTTAGGGTTTCCCATTTCTAGATCTACCATTTCTTGTATTGTTGTGGCCAGGCGATTTGGGGGCAATTTTGTGAGAAAGAGGGCTTGGATTTGGAAGGTTATTTTGAAAGATTTGAGTTCTAGGATGATCAAGGTTAGTTGCTCTTCTAATTTTTGGTAGATGTATTTAACTTGGTGTATTTAATTGCTCTCATTAATTGTGTTGAGAGAGGAGAGGGAGAGAGACAGATTCAATTGTGAGAGAGTAGAAGGAGAAAGATTCAAATGGTGATCGAGAGAGGGGAGCGAGAGACAAAACACTATGGAGAAGACCGGGGGAGAGCTAGTTAGGGAGAGAGTTCTTTAATATTGCTCTCGTTAATTGTAGATTCATAATTGCTCTTACTAATTAGTGTATAATTACTAATTAATTTTATTTATCATATATATATATATGCTTTTTAGCGTAGTGTCAATATAATGGATTGGAGCTGGATATACGAGATGGATCGTACGACCGATGAGCACCCATCTAGAGTGTCAAATTTTATAAGGGTCAAGTGAGAGGATGCGGTGAGAAAGAAAAAGATCGAGATGTGTTGTCCATGTTGTAGATGCAAGAATGAGCAGATGTTGGATACGACAAAGGAGATGCAAAATATTTGATTATGAAGGGTTTCATGGATGGTTACACACTTTGGACTTGTCATGGCAAAGCGGCAGAAGCCGTTGTTAGCGAAGAGCTACGGGTAGAAGTCGACGTTGGACATGTTGGCGAAGAGGCACTGGCAGATGAAGGCAAGCAGCAATTGGTCAGACACGAGCTTCACAATGTTGTTACATCTCTTGGAAGATTTCCTACCAGAGGGAAACTTGATGAGTACAAGCACCTACAAGGCTAAAAAAGATATCTGTCCTCTAGGATTGGAAGTACAAAAAATACATGCATGTCCGAACGACTATGTCCTATACCAGAAAGAGTACACAGAGCTGTACATATGCCCGGTGTGCAAGATATTCCGATACAAGGACCTCCCGCTAAGTAAAAATCAAGATGATTATGATGAGGATGAGGATGAAAAGAAAAGTCCTCCCAAACCCCCATATGATCATGATAACAAGTTCTATGCGAGTGAGATTACGATGCGGTAGGAATCTCGGCTGATTTTTTCTGAGGATGTCTTGGTTGGCTCCCAACACTTTTGTTGGAAACATCTAAAGATTTAGAAATTGCGGTAAGATATTGAGTACAACGAATATGGGATTAAATATTTTTTTAGGTAATTTCTTGATGTTATTGATGTTCGTCCAGCGTTCTCAAGATGGAACTTAGTTCTCATGCAAATTGTGTGGGATGATGGTCTCTAAAATCGTATGCGCGCATATAAGGCCTTTACTGTTCTCTTGAATACAATCAATATTGAGTTCTCTCTCCAATGTGGCTCATCAAGGATAACATTCATAAAGCAAGCACAGTACAAGAACTAAAGAGGGAAATCTGCTGGAAGGTCGATGAGTTATTTATATTTGGAGGAGTTATGAAGAACACTAAACTGACGTAGGTATAATCAAAGTGAGTATTTTGAAGCATTGCGGAAAGCACTATATGAGTTGTAAACAGATGGGGCAATAAGTATATTAATAAAGTAGCAACCCATGCGCAATAGCATAGAGATGCTGGAGATGCATGTCTCGATGTAATTTGCAATGCTAGAAAGGCAGAACCGGAAGTTGGCTTAGCAGATACTCCATATCAGAATACATATTATTTTGAATATTGTTATCACTACTACAAAAATGATTTAACGGGACGCCCCTGTATAGACGGATTTTTGAAACCGTCTGTACAAATAGTATTACAGACGGTTCCAAAAGAAAACCGTCTGAGAAAATGAGTACAAGCGGTTCCCAACAAGCGGGACGCTACAGTACAGATGGTTCCAAACTGGACCCGTCTGTATAAATAGCATAGACGGGTCCAAACTGGAACCGTCTGTACAAATCAAACAATACAGACGGTTCTAAGTTCGGAACCGTCTGTACAAATCTGTGAACAGTACAGACGGTTCTAAACTTGGAACCGTATGTACAAATCGAACAGTACAGACGGTTCTAAGTTCGGAACCGTCTGTAAACAGTACAGACGGTTCTAAACTTGGAACCGTTTGTACAAATGGAACAGTACAAACGGTTCTAGTTCTAATAGTACAGATGGTTCTAAACTAGAATCGTCTGTACATATAGATAAGCAAGGCTGGTTGATAGGCTGCTGCCGCGGTAGCAAAAACTACAGATTTCCTTGCCGCGGTAGGAAGTAGCAGCATCGGGGAGGGAGTTTGACAGCTCCGATTGTCGAACGGTTTTCACGGCTGTGAGCAGGAGGCCAAACTCTACGTCTCCACAAATTTTGACCCAATTCCGAGAAAGTCGATAAAACGACTAGTGGAAATCCCGGCCCGAAATTGAAGATTTTGAAAACAGCACCTCGATGAAATTGCTCAGTAGAAGCTAGGATCAAGGTGGAAAGCAAGTCCTCGGCTCAAGCTAACCAGGGAAACAAGAATCACACAATTCGGAGTCCGGGTGTAGGAGATATGCCCTCCGCAAGATCAAAAAAAGTAACGGAAAAACTTCCGGAGCGAAAAAGTCCTACTTAGAAGCTGAATTTTGAGGGTCAAGATGCGTATAGGTGTATACACGTGTAGAATTTTCAGATGCGCCTCGTCGTTAGCTTCGATTTGAGTGGTCGTGGACCTAAAACGGACTCCGTATGAGAAAGTTACGGTTGTACAGACAGTTCTAAACTTGGAACCGTCTGTGCTATTTATACAGACGGTTCCAAATTTAGAACCGTCTGTACTAGAAGCATCCCGCTTACTCGTAGGGATTAGTTAAGAGGAAAGCTACTCAGTTTGTATTGCGTACTCAGTCTAGGTCAGCTGGCAACTCCCCTTGCTTGGACAACGCGAGGTTGCGGGATCGAATCCCGATGGAAGCATATTGTGCGATTTAATTTCAGTGGCTGGATGGGACGACGCAGACGGCCAGATGAGACGTGGTTGAAGACTAGGCACATGGCGCTTGGGGCCATATTTTTTTCTAACACGACATCACAGACGGGTGCTAATCGAGTAGTACAGACGGTTCCAAACTAATGTATAATCCAACTTCAATGAAATTGTCTGAAATTTTATACATAGCGTCACGAGGTCATATAATTACCCCATGCCAATTTTCAACTTTTTTTGACCACATTTAGATTTAATAAAAAATAAAAAATCAGAAAGATGCAAGCAAACATTTGAATTTCGACAAGCAAACGTTTGAATTTTTGATATATTTTCTAGATACGAGCTAAACCGATACATAGGTACCTAGATATGGATTTTCCTTCCATTTATAGGCCTTCTTTAAGATAGTTGTAGTTCAAATCTGAAATATATCTAGTAAATAACTAGATATTCATTTAACGCCTAAAAAATAGCAAATGATTTCAGAAAAATGCCTAACTTTGACACGAACAATGTAATGTAGTACGTTACATGTAGAAAAAGTTTGGAGCGTAGCTAAAAATGATTTTTGAAAGGTTTTACACATGGTACCTCAAATTGGTATTTCAAAAAATAGAAAATTCAAATTATTACATAACAAGATGGAACATGATGAATTATTAGCGTATAATATTGTAATATGAAGTTGTAGTCCAAATCTCAAGTTCAAATGATGAAGAATTTATGATGTGTACATCAATCTTCATATTTCCCCTTTAAATGCTATGAAGCTTTCTCACAGATGGTTCAGTTACAAAACAATGTATAATCCAACTTCTGTGAAATTGTCTGAAATTTTAAACATAGCCTCAGAAGGTCATATAATGATCCCATGCCAATTTTCAACTTTTTTGACCACTTTTAGATTTTATAAAAAATAAAAAACCAGAAAGGCGCAAGCAAACGTTTGAATTTCTCCAAGCAATCGTTTGAATTTTTGATATATTTTCTAGATACGAGCTAAAACGATACATAGGTTCCTAGATATGAATTTTTCTTGCATTTAGAGGCCTTCTTTAAGATAGTTGTAGTTCAAATTTAAAATATACCGAGTAAATACCTACATATTCATTTAATGCCTAAAAAATAGCAAATGATTTCAGAAAAATGCCTAACTTCGACACTAACCCGAAAAAGGTAAAAGCCCTAAACCAAAAACACTAAAACACTAAAACCATATAGAAATAACCCTAACATCACCTTAAACAGGAAAACCTAAAATTGAACAAAGAACCGTCACCACTAACGGGCGCCGCCAAAAGGCCCATCAGAGATGAACCTATCCTAACCCTAACGACCATCGCCACCTCTACTGACGGACACTTACCAAGGAACCGTCAGTGGTACCTCCTCTCCACTGACGGGCACCTGGTATCCGCCCATCAGTGGTACGTAGCAGTAACCCTAACCAGTCCTCCCTCTCCACTGACGGGCACCTGGTATGCGCCCGTCAGTGGTACGTAGCAGTAGGAACCCTAACCAGTCCCCCTTCTCCACTGACGGGCACCGAGTAGCCGCCCGTCAGTGGTACCTCCTCTCCATTGACGGGCACCTGGTATCCACCCGTCAGTGGTACGTAGCAGTAGGAACCCTAACCAGTCCCCCTTCTCCACTGACGGGCACCGAGTAGCCGCCCGTCAGTGGTACCTCCTCTCCATTGACGGGCACCTGGTATCCACCCGTCAGTGGTACGTAGCAGTAACCCTAACTAGTCCCCCCTCTCCACTGGCGAGCACCTAGTGGCCGCCCGTCAGTGGAGGTTCCTCTCCACTGACAGTTCGTCTCTACTGACAGGCACTTTATAGATGCCCGTCAGTGGTACCCCAAATCTTATATAAGCCACGCGCGGGACTTGGTGAAAATTTCGCCAAGTCCCGCGTGTTCAATTGAACCAGCAGCGAGACGGTTCGCATCCCCCGACGCCGCCAGGCTGCTCTGCCGCCCGACGAGCCCGCCGCCCCCTCCGCCGCCTCCTCCGGCCTCCGCCGCCGGCCCCGACGCCCCCGACGCCCCATCCAGTCCCTCGGCCGGCCCGGGCCGGCCCGGGCCGCCGCCTCCTCCGGCCTCCGCCGCCGGCCCCGAAGCCCCCTCTTCCGGCGCTGGTTTGTCGCTGGATCTGGTTATAGCGAGAACTTGTGGTTATAGCTGCAACTTACGGTGATTGGTATAAGGACTCGGGATGAATAGGCTATGCTGTATCTGGGATTCATCTGTGAGAGATTATGTCGAGGTTTGGCATTCTGTGAAAATCTTGACGATTTCGTTCGAGATTGGATCTTTTGAGCTGCGGGTTAGTGATGGTACGAGAGTGCACAAGACTACGTGTGACGATTATTTTGATTAGCTTGGATTTCTCAAAAGTTTTGAGTACAATCTGGCGAAGAAGTTTGGATCTTTTCAGTTCTGGGATTAGCGGAGGTGTATGGGTATAGCGAGGTATTTTATCAGCTTAGTTTCTCTCAAGCTGTAGGGTAAAGGTGGGAAGTTATTAACCTTTTTTTTCTTTATCTGAGGGAACAATACGAACCTTGCCATGTTTTGGGATTATTGCACGGTCTAGATTTAGAGAACTGAATTATAGTTAAATGTTATATAGGGCACATGCATCTTTGTGATTCCTTTTGTGGCAGAATGAGTGAGAATGGTATAGTTTTGATATATACTTTTTATATATAAATATCTATTGCGTTTTGAGGAGTCATAGTCTTTGTGAACCCGCTATTTTGGACGTCCCACTATTATGATATGCGTTGCGCATTGGGTTTTAAGATCCGTGCCACTTCATTCATTTGTTCCGCTGGGTTAAATTTGAGAATCGTTGAATGATTCAAGCGACACAAAGGCCTCATAGCTAAGTATGAACCTAAAGTTTGTGCTTTCAAACAAATAGAATGAGAAGCTTGTTTGATGCTTGTGTGTCTGTAGGTTTTAATTTATTCGTATAGCCATCCTTTGCTTATCCTTGTGTGTCAAGTTCTGAAGGGGACGAGGTGCGTGAGGAGGAGGTACCGACTCCAGCCCCGACCAGGTCTCTGAAAAGGAGAAAAGGCAACCAGTTGCCAGACAAGACGTATGTCATCACCCGTGTCGACGACGTCAAAGACATTCCGGCGAGTCCACATAAGGCCGCTAAGACCTTTAGCAATGCCTGCGGGTGCTTAGTACGCGAACAAGTTAAGATTACATACAAAGAGTTCAGCCAGTTGACTCAGTCCACAAAAGATACTCTCTTGAGAAAACTGTGGGACAAGTACCAGATTCCTATAGCCGACAAGGAAAGAGTCGAAGCGCAAGCCCTGAAAATCATGGCTAGGGCTCTGAAGACTTGGCGATACGACGACAGAAAGTCATAGACGAGGATTGGGAAACCAAAATTAGTAAAAGATGGTCTAAGATACAGAAGGAAGACTGGGACGAATTCGTTGCTCAAATAAGGAGCCCAGAATTCCAGGAGAAGAGCCGGTGGAGGAAAGAGCTTCGCAAGAAGAACACATTAGACCACAAGCTCGGCAGCTGTGGATACCTGGGGAAGAGACCGAAGTGGGCCAGAGAGGACGAAAAATTAGCCGCGGCTGGGAAAGCACCTCCTTTCGTGCATCTCAGAGAGCCACGCGCTAGGGAGTACATGAGGGCGCACACAAGGTCTGACCCTATGACGGGGTCACCAATTTATGAGTCTGAGGAACTGCAAGTGGTGACCGACCGGCTGGTAACGACTCAACCCAGTCTCTTTTCGTACTTAATTACGTTGCATCCAAATACGCTGTCTTCTCATCAAGTAATTTAACTTTCAGACAGAACTAAGCCAGCAGCCTGGAAGCTCGCAGGACTCCGTCACGAGCTTCCCAAGATGGAACGACGATCTGGCGAAGGCCCGACAGAAACCGGAGCATCGGGGCCGTGTAGTAGGCGTCGGGGATGGCATTAAATGGGACAAGGTATTTCCCCGAAACCCCGAGGGGAGCCGCCGCCCCCGGAGAGACAGCCAGAAGTTTATGGACAATCTGCGGGAGCAAATGCGGGAGATTGCCGAGCAGACGTGGCTACGTATGCAAGTGGCCGCAGCGCAAGGCCAGCAGAGCATGCTTCCCGTTAACCAGCCTGCAGGATGGAGTAGCTGCGCATCCACCTCGGACGGCGGCCCCTACTCGGTGAATCCCGTCGACAGCATCACCGTAAGTCTCGTCCGCTAAACGAGTTGTTATAGTACAAGCTGATCTCATTGTCCTGACTCCAGTGCGGATGGCACGTCTATCCTCTATTTCGCAGGAAGCCACTAGATGCACACTCACGGTGCAGATTCCTGGCATAAAGGTCTCGGTGGCACACGGCCAGGTTTCCCCAACGCCGGAGGGGGCAGTCCTGTACTGTGTTCCTATGCGGGAGCACCATGCGAAGGTATAGGTGGACCTCGTCCTCAATGACTATAGTGAGGTGTTAGTCCCTGTCCACCCGAAGAGGAGCTGACGAAGCTAGGGTAGTGCAAAAACTGCTTCATCCAGTGGCCGAAGAGCCAGATTACTATAACCGCGGCGGCCTCTCCTCGCACGGGCCCCTCGTCCAACAACCCCTCTCCATCAATCGGACGATCTCCGTTGGGGCTCAACCAATCACTTCCGTCCTTTAAAGACCTGGAGGACCATCTTGTCGGGGACCAGCACATGTCACCAATTTTGCGGTCCCCGGAAGTGTCGAAAAGACCCTCCGAGGTTCAAGGCGACCCCCTGGATCAACGGAGGGGGAAGATTTTCTCTCCCGCCACACTAGCTGGGACGCTGGAAGCAGCGTTGGCGGCAGGCAAGAGCCCGGAGCCGGTACAGCAGAGGAGGAAAAGCAAAAAGAGACGGGCCGGCACCGGCGAGAAGGAAAGAAAGGAGCAGAGGCAGAAATCCTTATCCTTCTCAACATCATCATCTAAATTATCTACACGGACCAAGGGTCTCTGGCGAGAATTTTACTTACCACGTGAGGACATGCTCCCACAGGATGAGCTGGACAATCTGTCGGAGGACATGAAGACGCTGCATGAAGATTACTTGAAGATGTCCAGAGATCCTGATACATTCTGCCAATATTGGAAGGTGAAGGTGCCAAGGGAATACAATTTCTTCATGCAAAATGACCAAGACACCTTCGACATCAACTTTGAAGACCTATTCAACATGTACAACCTCTATAGGCTCGACACCACGATGATCAGGCTATGGGCTCTCTACCAAGCCCAAGAGTGCAGACGTCTTCAGGACTCTAATATTGGCATAGTAGATCCGATATGCATGAACGAAGGCTATGCCGGGACCCCGGACGGTCGAGGATTTCTTGAAGAATACCTGTCGCATGCATTCATGGTTCATAAGGACAAGGAGTACATACTAGCCCCCTATAACCCTCCATAAGTCCTAAACTTAGCACCGTGGAGTTTTTTTTTGTTTTTTACGTACGTATCTCCGCCTGCTTACGTTCATTTGTTCACATTTATGCAGCGACCACTGGGTCCTAATTGTGATCGTTCCAAGCTGGGCCAAGGCTTTTTTACTTTGACTCGTCATCGAAAAAGACAGCGGACTTCACCAATATAACTAAGATTTTGGATACAGCTTTCTTCAGAGCCAAGTTCTCGGGGCATACTAAAATACATGTAAAAGCGGCAAAAATGGTACACCATTACAAGTTCCCTTGCAGAGTCCAGCCGGAAAATAGCCTGACATATGGGTACTACACCTGCGCCCATATGGACCCCTTTGTCCGGTACAAGAACAAGCATTGGAAAGATATGAAAGAACTGAAGGCTTGGAGCGAGCTGGGAAGTCAGATGTACGACTGGCGACAGGACTTTGCTCGCATCCAAAAAGTCTTCGCCAGACTCATCAACCTTGAAGACATCAATCCGATGGGTGAAATCTACGCCGGCCCCCAATTTCCGAAGCCAAACTTAAGCGGGCATCAATAGAATCGTTGTTTCTGTAATTGAAGAACAATTGTTTCATACTTGTGACCATCGTTGGAGTGTACATACTATATATGTGATTATGAATGTCTTAAGTGCCAACCGTTATGTGATTACAAATGTGTTATGCGATTAAGAGATTTGACTCTGTGAATGAATAGTTGGTATAGCCTGTGATTAGGAATAATGTAATGCTATAGCCTATTATTATGAATAATCTAAATATGATTATGAGTTAACACAAAGCCTTTTCGGTTAGCAGGAATATATATCTCTACTGACGGACACTTACGGAGAGCCCGTCAGTGGAGTACGACCTCTACTGACGGGCTATTATGACGCGCCCGTCAGTAGTGCTAGAACCAAGTGCCTCCGACTGGGGGTCTCCTCTGACGGTCCCTGTGCGCCCGCAAATGTGACGCGCTCGATGGCGAGCCGGTGAGAGTCAGCAGTGCAAAGCGGCGCCATGGTGGGGATCGCTGCAGGCAGAGGATGAACGCAAGACTGCCATGGTCTCCACCACCCTCATGGTTCGATTTGATTTCTCATTTCATTTGGTTTGGTTTCTGATCTCCCGATTCGATTATGCGCCTCTTTCTCTAATTCTTGTTTGCCTCTATAGTTGCATTTAGGTTTCCTACCCAATTCAAATGTTAAGGAAAACTTGGTGTATCCAAACAGACTTTACAACCTGAAAGAGTTGTTTCCTATATTCAATCGTTTTCTTCGTGATTAGTAAAATACCGTTGTAAACTACTTACAACGGTGTAGATTTAAAGGGCTTCCAAACGGGGCCTTATCGGGGAATATCGGTATGTTCAGTAACTGATCGATTATGAAAAATACCGGCGGGTTACGAAAAACCCTCATGAATACTAGCTAGAAAAAGAAACTTTTTGGCAAGAACAAAGTCACTACAATTAATATTAAATTCACTGACCTAGCATGTGGCCACTTTTACCAACATTACAGTTCAGTACACGCATACTATTTAGCAAGCTTGGACAAATACACACGCTCGACTCACACAACAATAAGATCGAGTAGCACAATGCCATTCACGTGCTCCTCTACTTATTTGGCCATATCTTTTTTTCATGCATATGTAGATAGACACCGAAGTGCATACCGACAGTACACGTTAGACCATCACGAGCAGTTGCCTGGCATGGTGAGGCCGCACTTGCCGGGCAGCGCCATGGCACGGCTGGCATCGATGTGGTACATCCTCAACCATATGCCGGCGATCCCCTTGTAGCGGCATATGCACGCCAGGTCGGCCTTGCCGAGCGCGGCACAGCACTCAGCCGAGGGGCTGTCCGTCGGGTTGTTTACGGCCGCCGCGGGCTGGCACAGCTTGAAGTCGTCGTTCGACATGTCGCAGATGGCGTGCACGCTCTCCCTCGTGGTGAGGCACACAACCAGGACAAGCAGCAGTACTGCAGCCGATGCCTGTGGCTTAGCCATGGATGCTGATTTTAGTAATTTGATTTCTCTTGCTAGCGGATTGCTTGGAGGTCTTGATTCAGGTGTTGTTGTGGGAATGTGTGAGAAGAGTGTTTGGAGTAGGGCCCTATTTATACATAAGAGCAGGCGCCTATTGCCTATTGGTAAAGTAGTCCAAATCTATTATGCACCAAGCAATACTCTACACTTGCACTCGGTCGCTAAGCAGTACAGTGCTGAACAATAGCAACTGCCACAATTGCAACAAAAGATATCTTCATGACAAAAGGAAACAAAAAGTAAAAAAAATATATCTGCCGACTTCTCCATAACGAGACTTCGCTAGTAACGCCGCAAAGTGCAATTCTTGGTCATGATAGAAAATGGTTCTTTTAGACCTCGCTCATACATGCGATAACCTTCTTTTCTTTGCTGGCCTCAAGCTTTTTGAATTAAAAATAAAGACGGCTCACGTACGATAACATGTTGAAGGTCGGAATAATCCACTGACCGAATTGACGAAGACAGTCACTGAAATCAACGTGCTGCATATCTCGCTGTCAAATTATAGAAATGAAAATGACAAAACCTAGTGGGATATATCATATATGATTTGATTAGCCACTACCACTGTTTTAAATGAGATCGGCAGTAGTGACTGGTTGGGGCGAACCGTCACAGATAAATAAAGGTTAGTGACGGGTAGGGCATATGAGCGTTATAA
>JAGXJF010001784.1:0-63828 GCA_019208055.1 Stipa capillata
CTAGGATAGAAGTCATTAACCAGACCGGGCGTCATGTAATAACCTAACACGTCTGTGATGGAACTTTTCGCCCGGGATCTAGTGGTATTGGATGGTAAAGTCTACTTCAAGACGGTATGCAGCCGCCCGTCTGTTAAAGGAGACACGCAGACGCGCTCATCCGGAAACACGTCTGCGAAGAAACCGTTAATTCACAGACGGCTCGAGCTTGACCCGTCTGCTATGGATGCCACATCAGAGAGCTACAGTAGAACCATCTGCTATGTCGTAAAAAATCGCAGACGGCTGTGTCACGTGTCTGGGATATGTCATTAAGGCGGCCGTCAAGTGGCTTAACCGTCTCGCAATATGATTTCTCCATCTTTATAATAGATCCAGGCCCCTCCACATCCTGATTAGGATTCTAATTCTGTAGGGCTCGGCCCGGTGGCGGCCGGGATGAGGCGAACTTGTGGAGGAGAAGAAGATAGAAGGAGATAATGATTTTGTTGGCCAATAGGTTAGTAATTTGGTATTTTAGTTCGTTTAAGTGCTCATATAGCCCTAGATGTAGGTCTTATGTTAGAATCTATAGAAAGTTAATTTTGGCTTTATAGGATTGTAGGTTAGAGAATGACAATGCGTTATAATTGCATGTGGTTTAGATGTAATATAATAGTATGCTTGGAGGCATGGCTTAGGTTGGATGTTCTGTTTTGCGCATAATTACTACGAGAAGTGAGAGGGAGAGCGATGTTCAACATTTATTCTGACTCACTTAGATAATTAATAAATCAACATATGTTTATATGTTAGGTCCAGCTGTGGCGATGGATCGAAGATGGATGTATGATGCGAAAACGTTGTGAGCCCTATGTATATTCAGTGGGCGTTAGACATGAATTTAAGAACGGCTGAGGAGATATGCGAGTTAGGAAGTCTGTCATATGTGTTGTCCAGCTATGACTCAAGAACGGAAGATGTTCACGAACACGACTCAGTTACAAGATCATTTGATCCGTAGGGGATTCGAGCCGGCTTATAAAATTGGATCCATCCACGGCGAACACACGGAGGGAGCGAGAAGGAAAAGTAGTCGGCGGAAGAGTTGAATCCGGAGGCTGATTGAGACGCTGAGCGGATGAAGAGGATGCGGAGACACAGCTTACCATGCAAACGACTCGAGCAATGTGTCGCGCCGCGGAAGGTCAATGACCTTTTGGTGGCAGGCCCACTA
This sequence comes from Stipa capillata, assembly GCA_019208055.1. NCBI lineage: Eukaryota > Viridiplantae > Streptophyta > Magnoliopsida > Poales > Poaceae > Stipa > Stipa capillata. The sequence goes on from JAGXJF010001784.1 coordinate 1,217, forward strand.
TCACAAAAGTTCTAGGTACTCATGTGATGATCTCGCCCACCCCTTTCTTGGAAGACAACGTACCAGGGTGGCAAGGACGACAATATACTCGGCCCAGTGTTCTGGTACAACACCAGGCAAGAACACACATGCAACTAGAAGGCAAGCGAGAGACTTGGTCTGACAAACGTTTACTAGCACTCTAGAACTCTGCAGATATGCACCTCACGACGGAACGAACGAGTTGCCAAAAGCACATACAAAGCTAAGAAGGATCTCTGTCCGTTAGGAATGGATGTACAAAGAATACATGCTGTAAAAAACGACTGCACCCCTCTTCCGTAAAGGAACTTACGAGACACTACAAAGTGTCCGGGTACGACTTCCCCGAATCCAAGAAGCGCACCAAATGCAAGGACGATGGACCATGAGGCAATGAAGACGAGGACCGGCATTCCGGCCAACGGTATGTATGGGTATACTTACGATCATCCTCGCCTTTGAAGCGTCTACTCGCAAATCCGCGAACATGAAGGAAAATGCACCCCCGGTGGCACACCGGCAGGGGCGGAAAAGGTGACGACTTGATAGACACCCCAGCGGAGACTATCCAGTGGAGAACACATCGGACAGGAAATTCCAAAATTGTGGTGCGAGATTCTAGAAGTGTACCGGTTCGGGATGAAGTACGAGATGGAATATAAATCCTTTGGAAAATGAGCCAGTCGTCACAGCACTTGGACCTGTGGCTCTTTGTACGTACAACCTCCACCTGGTGGTCAATGAAGAGGAAGTAATCATGTTATGCCAGATGACAAAGCCCGAAAGCAACCCGGGGGAAATGACATAGATACGTACCCGTCTTTGCTCGAAGGAGGATCTAGAAACACTGTGGCACGAGGGTGGAGACGTGGGATGCCGGACAAGAGAGGAGTAACTTCACCCTACGAGGTTTGCATTTGGCAACCATCAAGGACCATCATGCGTACGGTCACCTATCCGGCCAGAGTACTAAAGGCAAGCAACAGCTTGGTCAATGCAATGGAGATCGGCCAGTTTGTATCATCGAGAAATCACGCAAAACCGTGTATACATGCGGCACAGTAGGTTTTTGGGAGAAATCTCCTCTACCGCCACCTTGGCTACTGAGTTCGACGTGAACCCATTCGAAGAGGGATCGGCTCCATAAGTTTTAACGCGGAGGCACAGGTCTAGTACAAATGGTGAAAATGTTGAGTCTTCCTTGGAACAGGGGCGTAAATTAATGAAGGGTCTTGTGGAAAACAAATCACTATTTGGGGTATTGACCCTTTACTGGAAAGAGCTAGAGTAGGAAGTTCCGCCACTGTTACGAGTCAGACCATAGAGAAGAACGTCTTTGACATGCCTAATTCGGGACTCTTGCTTAATATCCCTGTAAAACAAAGGACATCGTGAAGGATGTACAATGACTACGTGAAACTGGGCATCAGGCCCTGATTAGCCCCGATAGAAACAGCGAGGACACAAGGCCAGAATCCTTCCTCCACCAATGCATGTTACACACTCTCTGTAAAGCCGTAGAAAAATTGCGAGCTAGGCCAGGCTGCACGATGTAGAGCTGGAAAGTTCCAAGCGCTACTGCGCAACATCAAGAAGCCTAGTTTCAATGCTAGGAATTGAAATTATTGGACCAGGAAGTCACACGATGTCCGTTTGCGACGCAGATACGGCCTACCGCTATTAGAGGGATTTGCTCACGTGATGTCAGAGATAGACAATCATAATGCTATGTCAATTCTCACGATCTAGCACTACAGAAGGCCGATAAGTATACCTCGAACTGGATTGCTCTAGAGGCAAGGCTCGTGAGTGTCCTATGTAGCCTCGAGATTGTACTTCCCCCCGTCATTTTGTGATATCATGTCCGCACTCATGATCCTCACCTAGTTCGAGAGATAAAATGTGCGGTCCTGTTTTCTACGGAAGCACTGTACCCGTTCGAGAATGATCATGAGGAATTCGAAGGGCTATGTCGAAATCGCTCGCGGCCTGGAGGGAAGCTTGTGGAATGTTATGCCACCTTAAGAGGACGTGAGTTCTGCTTTGGACGACAATGCCACATGCCAAACCCGATAGGTTCTACCTGAATCAACGACACGCGGGCAGGCGCCATGGTACCGGGGGTCTCTCGGAGCTAAATCCATCACTCCTGATACGCAGGACGATCCATGCCGAGCCATTTCATGGTCGCAGCACATCTCGGGGTTTGCCATTATATCGATGAAACACAGGACAATGCTACGACATCAAAATCCCAGAAAAAGCGAAGCTAGGATCAAGAAACAAAAACACGTCCTATACAACCAATGGTTACCAAGGACCGGATCACCACCAAGTCATCATCTGAATGAAACTGCGACATGGTCGTCAAAGAACCGTCTCACAGTCCGGACATAACAAGGATATGATATAAATGGATTAACAACATTATACGAAGCTCAAGATTGCAACAAGCAATCTCAGAACAGCCAGACGTTGTGCGGGTCGATGCTTTAACACGATTTACGCCGGTCATAAACACTGTACTACAGGTTTTTACGAGGGGAGATTTGGGAGCTCGATAACCTTCACAAGTTCAAATAATCCCAATATTTACAGTGTGTTGGGCCCACCTCGCCTCACACATTAAGACCGATGAAAACACCCCAAGTGATGGAATACTGTTGACTGACCGTCGTGGCTGACTCGGTACGAACACTATTCCGTCCCTCCAAGCATGTTCATCAGGTATTCACCACATTTCTATATGACTAGACCGTCAAGCAAGAGGCGGCATGTCGCGTAGAAATGGAAAATAGGAGCATCAATAGGAGGCGACAACGTGTTGAAGAGGATGATTACAACGAATTCTCCGAGAAGATACTCCAGAGATTGAGTTTCAAGGCTGAAGCAATTCGGAAGGAGCTAGGTCGATACCACAACGATCATCGTGATGGGCTCACGTTCAAAGGGGAAGAAGCAAGTATTGTAACAAATTTGATATATTCTAATTTTGGTATACATTCACTTCAGTGTCTTCCATCTTAAATCACTATGTACGTAGCAATTCTCTTGTGATGTTCGACAGCGGAGCAAATGATGAATGTATACTTCATTCCAAGAATGTTGATTGTATTGTAAACTAATTGTATGAAATTTGCCATTGCGTAACCCAGAATTAATGCAATCATTTTGCTTTGAATGCATTGGTGTATACATGCCTTGAGGTTGGAATATCGTTGGAAGCTTTTGAATGCTTGCTGTGTATACATTGCTGTAATTTTCAAGGGCACTACATGCTAGGGGCATCTTCCATAAGGTAGCCAAAATCAAGCCGGACCATAGCCCCTGTACAGACTCATTGCAGACGGGTCAGAACCAAACACGTCGCAGACAAACAGTCATCCCAGGACGGGTATCACTAAGACCCGTCTGGGATCTCTCAGTGACATCGCAGACGGTAGGTGTCTAGCCCGTCTGGACCAAGACCGTGACATCGCAGACGGTAGGTGTCCTGCAACCCGTCTGGAATGAAGATCTGTGATCGCAGACGTGTGCACTAGGCCTAACCGCTAGAGGCAACCCGATCGGGTCATATGAGGACGGTAAGCTCATTAACCCCGTCGCATGAGATAGTCCACATATACGAGAGGACTTCAACGAAATGTCGGAAACTCCGCGCCAATTACATTAAAATCCCTAATTCCCCTCCCACAGCGCCAGTGCCGCCGTCTCAACCGCGCCGCCGTAGTCTCCCCCCAAAACACGCGCCGCAGCGGAGAAGGAAGGCCAAGTACGCTAGGCCCGCGCCGCGTGTGTCCACCTCGCCGCCGCTGAGGAAGGAGCCGAGTCTGCTCCACCGCGCCGCCGTCCCTCTCCACGCGCTGCGAGCCCTTCCCCACCCGCCGTGGCCACCATCTCCACCGTGCCGCCGTCCTTCCACCGCGCTCGCCGTCCTATCCAGGTGAGGTGCTCCAATTTCCTCTCGTTTCCACCAAATTCAGGTTCGCAATCGCACCTGAAGATTCGTTTCATAATTGCAATGTCTTCATGCATGAATTGGTATTTTGGACAATGAGAAACAGAGTATATAATTGATTTGTTTAGTAAGAGGTGCTGAAGGATTCTATACTGACTTAGGTTAAATGATGCAGAGGAAGAAGTAAGCCAGGGGGGGAGGGACTCTCTTTTTTTCTATCTCATAGGCATACTGTTTCGGTACAAATCTTTTAGTTCATGGCTAGCTTCCTTCTGTCTGTAGATGCTTGTTGGTCGATTGTTCAACTGGCCAGATTTGTTTTAGCACATATACGCGTGGCCGAGAACATATGCACGAAAGCTCAACTGTTATGTGATTTTGTCAGCTATAGATTATAAAAGTCATGCTAAGTTGTTAGCTTTTCTGTTTAACTCTCATTGTTACATTTTAATATATATTATCCGACTTGCCTGTTCTCAACTTCAACTAAAGAGATATAGGGGCAAGCAATTGAGTTTTGTGTGAATGTGACTCAAATTGGCTCATGCTTAAGTTGTTTTGTCTATTCACATAGATAGTAATATCGATGCCAGTATGATTTCTCTGCTCATAATGCAGAACATGAGGGATGCTGATTGCTTGCCCTAAAAAGAGAATTAGGGAATAGTGCCAAGAGAATTAGGGTTTTTAGACTGATACAAGAATAGATTGCCAATGCTGGTTTTATATTCTACGCGATACACAATCATGTGAGACTAAACTCACATGTGTAGTGGCATGTATTGGTGCTATTAATCCTTACATGTCCAAAAGCAATTTTATGTTTTGTTTGCTTACTTTATACATAAGGTTATTGTTCATTCCTCATTTCTCTATTATAAATTTACAACCTGATACACAAGTAGCTGATAGTAAGCTATTTAATTACGTAGTTAAATTGTATGTGAATAGAATAAGAACGAACAGCTTCTATACTCACGATTTTGTGTTTAGATGTCAATTAATTAACTTCAAGATTAATTGTTCTATTAGAATCTTTTGTTAGTGCTTATCAGAGTGTAGTCCCTAGCTCCTGTTTATGATTGCTCCTTTGAGATAGGGCAAGAGAATTAGCTACTAAAACTATTATGCTAAACTCACTTTTGTCATTAACCCCAATGTGATAGAAAGTTAACACACAGAAATGTCGGACAATTCCATTCTTCTGAACTCCTCGCGGGGCCACCTCATCGTGCCGGAACCAACTTCGGGAAACGATGAAGGAAGTAGGGGGGAAAACCAACCCGAAGCTCCCGCGAACAAATGGTCGAAGCCCCCCCATACCCTTTCTTTTTACTATCACCTTTCCCCTTTGAGTGTGTATCACCGAAGTATCTAATCGAAGTCCGGTGTGCCCACGAAGGCCTTAGTTCATTCCCGTATCAACCCCAATGTGATATCTTGCTTTGTTAGTTCACACAGATATGAACATATCTTGCTTTGTAGTTTACACAGATATGTCGGACGCCCATTCCTCGTCCAACTCCTCATCGGGGCACTCATCGTTGCCGAACCCAACTTCGGGCAACGCTGAAGGAAGTACGCAAAAAACCACTCGGAAGCCCCGAACAATGTTGAAGCCCCCTAGTCGACATATGGTGATCACGCACGTATCTACGAAGTCCGGTGTGCCCACGAAACCGGACGACGTAGCGAACAAGTTCCGCACGTTCTGCGGGATACTCGGGCGGGAGAGGGTCAACATAACCATTCAGAACTGGAAGGATATTACCCCCGCGAAGGAGGAGGAGTTGATGGATGAAGTAAAAAGGTGGTTCGAGATCCCGCCAGAACATGAACAACGTGTGAGATCAGCTGCAATGAAGACCATGGGCAAGGCGTGGAGGTCGTTCAAGAGCATCTTGACGACGAAGTTCGTACGGATGGGAGATAGCCCGTTTCAGAAGTACGGCTTCCTGGACGAGCAAGGGTACGGCCGATTTGTTGAGATGAAGACCACGCCAGAAGAAGTGGCGAAGAGTGAACGGCAGAAGGCCCTTCAAGCAAGAAACACGCACCCGCATAGGCTCGGAAGCACGGGATACGAAGGTGCTTTGGCGAGATGGGAGAAGCAGGATCGGAGGCAATGGAGAAGCAGGTTCAGCCACATTTCCAAACCCCGTTGACCAGGAAGTGGTCGATCGCATGGCACGTAATATACCTGACTTTGTACACACAATTCTTCGAAACCGTACGAGGTTTCATTTGTAACTCGCGCGCATGATCGTTGCAGGTGCAGATAGCTTCACAAGGGCCACTAGATGATGATGAAGCACAATCATCTAGGACGAAAGACCTCCTCACCGTAGCGTTGGGAAACCCGGAGCACCCAGGTCGCACAACACTACTGCAGAATAGCCCTCCACTGACGGGCGATTTACCGCCTCTGCTGACGGGCAGGGCGTCCGTCGGTAATTAAATGTCAGTGGAGGGGGGGCTACCACTGACGGTCGCGGTGCCCGTCAGTGGAGATGCCCAGAAAGACCCAAAAAAACCACGAGCCCGCCAGGCCCGCACCGCCAGGCCCGCATCGCCGCCGCGCCATTCCGCCCCACCCCGCCGCACCATTCCGCTCCGCGCCCGCCGGTCCTCCTACCCCCCGTCACCCCCCGCCACCCCCCGCCACCACAGCCCCGCGCCGCACCGGAGCTGTCGACGGGCGAGCACCGCACGCCGCCGACGCGCGAGCCGCCGATCTCCCGCCGCTAGATCTCCCGCCGCTGGGTGCCGCTCGATCTCCCCGCTGGGTGCCGCTGGATCTGCCGCGGAGCCCGACGGCGCGGGGGACGGGGCAGGCGAAGCGGAGGCGGTCGAGGTGGACGAGGTGGCCGACGAGGTGAGGGCGGGAGGAGAGGAGCGCGTCGGCGTCGGAGGGGGAGGGCTGGACGTAGGTGGAGTGGAGGCCGTCGGAGAGCTGGAGGAGGAAGGCGTTGGAGGGGCAGAGGAGGGGGGAGTCGGCGGTGGAGGCGGTGAGAGCCGGGACGACGGTGGTGACCTGAAGAGCGGGGGAGCGGTGGTCGCCGGCGACCCGGTCGTCGGTGTGCATGGCCTGGAGGACCGCCCCCCTGCGCCGCGCGCGCCACTGCTCCCCGCGCTGCTCCCCGGCGCCGCCAGATCCGCCGCCGGCCCCTGCACCGCCAGATCCGCCGTTGCCCCGCTTCGCTGCCTCGCGCCGTTGCCCCGCTTCGCTGCCCCGCGCCGCACCGGAGCGCCGACGCGCCGCTGGATCCGGGAGAGAGGGAGCGGGGAGGGGAGGCCGGAGAGGAGGTTCGCGGCGCCGGCGAGGGGAGCGGCGGGCTGAGGAGAGAGGGGGCGGCGGGGTTGGGGGAGAGAGGGGGAGGGAGGGAGGGAGCGGCGGGCTGGGGAGAGAGGGATTCTGGGGAGAGAGGGGGCGGCGGGGTTGGGGGAGGAGGGAGGGAGCGGCGGGCTGGGGAGAGAGGGGGCGGGCTGTTAGGGTTAGATCCATTTATAGGGAAGGGTATTGCGGGATTTGGACGGGTTTTTAGTGGGCCAAAAGAACCGCTGACGGGCTGATTTTCGCGCCCGTCAGTGGTATAACAGCACCACTGACGGGCACAGTTTTGAGCCCGTCAGTGTTATTTTTTCCACGTAAAATCAGTCAAGCCCATGTCTCCACTGACGGTCGTATTAATCCGCCTGTCAGTGGTTTGTTCTCCACTGACGGTCGTATTAATGCCCGTCAGTAATGACGTTCATGAAAGGGTCAACTTGCAGTAGTGCAAGAGGTGTTGGGGTTGCAGTTCCCTGGAGAGAGGGATTCCCTGAGATGGAGGAGGAGTATGAGAGGAGGAAGGCCGCCAAGAGGAGTCGAACTCAGTCGACAACGACGACGAGAGACTCCGAAGATCTGGAGAGGCGTATTCAGGAGGAAGTCAGGAGGCAGGTTGAGGCATTTAAGGAGGAGTTCAGAGCTCAACTTTTACAATCTAACGTAGCTATGGCGAGCCCCGGAAATATTCGGAGTAGCTGCGCATCCGCCGAAGAACAGGGTGAAACATATCCCTGCGACACCATCTCGGTAAGGGCCATTTAGAGGGTTTTTGTAATAGTAAGTACGTAACGTTCAACGTACTCAACAACATACTCTCTAATTTTGTAGGAGACGACTCCTTGCACGTTGTTGGCAAGGGTAGCCGGAGATGTCACCCTCGATGCTGCATTTGGGATGGCATATCCCAAGGAGGCAGGGGCTCTACTGCATGGTCGCCCCATAGCACCGACCTTTCAGAAGGTGCATGTGGACGATGTGATCGAAGGTTTCAAGGAGCTCCCGCTTCCCATGCCACCAAATGACGAGATCACGGTGCTGCGTCAGACGATTGGCACCTTTATCCAGTGGCCCAAGAGGGACATCAAAATACGAGTGCGGCCTGCCTCTCAGAGCGCATCAGCCATTCAGCTAGCTAGGGTACCCAAGGCTAACCCTACCCCCATGGAGCTAGTAGCGGCAGCGCAACGGGCTGATGAGCCAGCTTCATCTCCGGTCAAGCTCCTAGAGCCAGCAGCTGCTACCTCCATAGGTACTAAGGAGGTGCTACAGATGAGATCAGTTCCTTCACCGGTGAAGCGCACCTACTCTAGGGGGGCTAGCAGAGTCCGCAAGGGCAGGAGTCGCAGTAAGACTTCCAAGGGCAGCCAAAAATCGAAGGCAGCTCTAGTGGCAGAGCTTGGGTTTGATCCGGACGCAGTGGATGATCTCCCTTTCACGCCTGTAGCTCGTCGATTCGTGAATGGACAAGTCTTGGTCACGCCGGAAGACATATCGAGCTCACTGGCATGCCAGAGGTTACATGATTGGTACATGAAGGCGACGAACAACCTAGAGCCCGGCCAAACCATGCCACAATGCGTCAAGGTCGCTTTCAAGGAGGAACACCTCTTCCACCAGGACATGGGCGGGTTGTTCTACCTGTACTTTCAAGACCTCTTCGAACTCTTCAACCTCGACGCCCTGGAGCAGACCATGTTGAGATGCTGGACATTGTAAGTCTACAACTTCTCAGTCAATTAGTTTTCTCCATACCTATGCAACTTAATTAAGCCGTGACATGATTTCCCATTTTGCATAGATACATGCACACCGAAGCCAGATTGGTCAAAGAACCTATCGGCTTCATTGACCCGACAAAGGTGACTTGGGCAAACATTAGGGACAACAGAGAAGCAGTTCTGGAGTATGTTAAGCATGCACTGTTGTCCCAAAAGGATAAAGAGTACTTCGTATTTGCCTACAACCCTGAGTAAGTGTTGCATCGCATCCAATACTTACAATTTCACCATTACGCATATATCAAGAAGCTGATTTGGAAGTACCTCTATATATGTGCAGCTTCCATTGGGTGTTGGTCGTACTAATACCAAAATGGAACAGAGTTATATACTTTGATTCCTCGCGAAACCCTTCACGCGACTTTCGGCCGATTCACGACATACTTGACGAGGCGTTCATCGAGTACAAAGCTCGTGGAGGGATAAGTGGCAAAGGGTCAAAGCTGCGACATAGATTTGACTTTCCGGTACATATACATTCATTACTATGTTAATATAGCATATTGACATGCTTCATAATAGATTCTTCTTAGCTAACGTATATTCGGTTGTTGTTTTAGTGCAAACAACAACCTAAGGGCACAAACCTATGTGGATTCTACATTTGCTACCACATGGAGGTTGTCGCGGGTTTCGTTAGGCGAAGACTAGCGGAGGAGGTATACACAAATGCAAGCATTATTTCGAGTTTATTTACATTTGCTAATTTTCTAGTCCTTGATGATTTTATGACAACAACAGGCGTGGAAGGTTCAAGATGACACATTTGATGAAGCTGAACTCAAGCGCATTCGAGGGATTTTTGCCTTCTTCATCAATACACAAATCATCAATCCCGCCGGCGAGTTCTACGGTGGCGGCTTAGCGGACTAGCTAGCAATATCTTTCATATTTGTTCTTAGACATCTGCTCCAACTCTACTTTTAAACATTGAACAGATTGTTGACAGCATGCAGCAATTGTGACTCAGTTCTAGCTAGCTACCAATTGTGAATATATGTAGCTAGCAATTGTGAATGCATATATTTATAAATATGTGATTGTTACAGCATGTGATTGTTTCTGTGAATGTCCAAATATGTGAATATTCTGTGCAATCTATATGTATCTCCTGTTTCAGAGGGCATGGCTAGCAATTCCTGAGGCTAGCCACAAAACAGGCAGTGTTATGCCCTCTGTACACACCCATCCTAGACGGGTGAACAGTTGAACCCGTCCGTGATATCATCATCGCAGACGGGTCGTGACATACGTCCGTCTGGGATGACACTGACATCGCGGACGGTAGTGATTAATACCCGTCTGGGATGACCCAAGATCGCGGACGGTCGTGATATACGCCCGTCTGGGATGACCGGACATCGCAGACGACTCAGTTGTCCGACCGTCTGCGACGAGTAATAATCGCAGACGGGCTGCGCACCCGTCTGCCATGACCGGCGTCATCGCTGACCACCGATTCCGGACGGACCGGCCACCCGTCTGGGATGCTTTCGTACCTGCATATGAATCCCAGAACTGTCAGGTAGAACCAGCGTTTAGTTTCCAAACTTGTGAATATTTTAGTTTTAATTTATTTTAGCTCTTTTGACCCCGACAGGTCACTAGCATGTCATAACCGTGTGCATCGCTCTTCGGACGTGCAAACGTAGCTCGAGCCTTGTGTGGCCAACAGTGTAAATAAACAGTAGAATGCGTAGCTCGAAGGAAGACTTATTAGGTGGCCCCCTAGACTCGGCCACATATGTGACGCTTTGATTTGGTATCGCTCTTTTGATATACGGCGCGTGCATGGTTTCCTTGCACGCATGATGCGTGATTCAACATGGCCTTGCGCACAAGTGTCGTATTGCTGAGTTTTGATTCATAGTCAATGTCCGGTTGCTGGTTTAGACTTGTGTTCTTAGTCACGAGCCGTTACTTAGGGTTTGAGATATCCGAATACAACTCTGAACCCAAGTCGGAGTCGAATTCATAGTGCCTCGGTAAAACGGCCATAACTTTGTCATACGAACTCCGTTTGAGCTCTACCACCCGTCAAAACGACCGGAACAAAAATTTGCATCTGATGCAATGTTACCTTGCTCGCTTGATCAGGCATTTCTTTCTCTATTTGATTTGGACAATTTAATATATTCTGAGCGACATCTTGACAACTCATAGCTCTTCGGACGCGCGAATGCACCTCGAGCCTAGTGTGGCCAACGGCGCAAATAGACCATAGAATGCATAGCTCAATGGTAAACTTTTTAGGTGGCCCCTAGACATGGCCACATATGTGACGTTTTGATTTGGTATCCTTATTTTGATGTACGGCGCGTGCATGGCTTCCTAGCAAGCATGAAGCATGATTCAACGTGACCTTACAGGCCCGATTAGGCATTGCTTCTGCTATTTCATTTGGACAATTTCATCTAGTTTGAGCGACATCTTGATATCTAATAGAACTAGTAGCATACAGAAAATCATGTCTAAAAAAGAATAAAAGACTCTCATCCGATTAGGCCTCCTAGATATGCTTTCGATGATAAAAACTCTGAATGACCTCGTTGGCTTTCGTACCTGCATATGAATCCCAGAACTGTCAGGTAGAACCAGCGTTTAGTTTCCAAACTTGTGAATATATTAGTTTTAATTTATTTTAGCTCTTTTGACCCCGACAGGTCACTAGCATGTCATAACCGTGTGCATCGCTCTTCGGACGTGTAAACGTAGCTCGAGCCTTGTGTGGCCAACAGTGTAAATAAACAGTAGAATGCGTAGCTCGAAGGAAGACTTATTAGGTGGCCCCCTAGACTCGGCCACATATGTGACGCTTTGCTTTGGTATCGCTCTTTTGATATACGGCGCGTGCATGGTTTCCTTGCACGCATGATGCGTGATTCAACATGGCCTTGCGCACAAGTGTCGTATTGCTGAGTTTTGATTCATAGTCAATGTCCGGCTGCTGGTTTATACTTGTGTTCTTAGTCACGAGCCGTTACTTAGGGTTTGAGATATCCGAATACAACTCTGAACCCAAGTCGGAGTCGAATTCATAGTGCCTCGGTAAAACGGCCATAACTTTGTCATACGAACTCCGTTTGAGCTCTACCAGCCGTCAAAACGACCGGAACGAAAAGTTGCATCTGATGCAATGTTACCTTGCTCGCTTGATCAGGAATTTCTTTCTCTATTTGATTTGGACAATTTAATATATTCTGAGCGACATCTTGACAACTCATAGCTCTTCGGACGCGCGAATGCACCTCGAGCCTAGTGTGGCCAACGGCGCAAATAGACCATAGAATGCATAGCTCAATGGTAAACTTTTTAGGTGGGGCTCTAGACATGGCCACATATGTGACGCTTTGATTTGGTATCCTTATTTTGATGTACGGCGCGTGCATGGCTTCCTAGCAAGCATGAAGCATGATTCAACGTGACCTTACAGGCCTGATTAGGCATTTCTTCTGCTATTTCATTTGGACAATTTCATCTGGTTTGAGCGACATCTTGATATCTAATAGAACTAGTAGCATACAGAAAATCATGTCTAAAAAAGAATAAAAGACTCTCATCCGATTAGGCCTCCTAGATATGCTTTCGACGATAAAAACTCTGAATGACCTCGTTGGCTTTCGTACCTGCATATGAATCCCAGAACTGTCAGGTAGAACCAGCGTTTAGTTTCCAAACTTGTGAATATATTAGTTTTAATTTACTTTAGCTCTTTTGACCCCGACAGGTCACTAGCATGTCATAACCGTGTGCATCGCTCTTCGGACGTGCAAACGTAGCTCGAGCCTTGTGTGGCCAACAGTGTAAATAAACAGTAGAATGCGTAGCTCAAAGGAAGACTTATTAGGTGGCCCCCTAGACTCGGCCACATATGTGACGCTTTGCTTTGGTATCGCTCTTTTGATATACGGCGCATGCATGGTTTCCTTGCACGCATGATGCGTGATTCAACATGGCCTTGCGCACAAGTGTCGTATTGCTGAGTTTTGATTCATAGTCAATGTCCGGTTGCTGGTTTAGACTTGTGTTCTTAGTCACGAGCCGTTACTTAGGGTTTGAGATATCCGAATACAACTCTGAACCCAAGTCGGAGTCGAATTCATAGTGCCTCGATAAGGTTAGTACTGTATGTGAGACTCAAGATTTTACTTTTTACCTACATGCACCTAAATCTGAATTTAATTACTTCGTGCAGATTTTGAGGTCGATGGACAAAGCACCGTTGAGTCAAGCCGATATTGTCGACATTAGAGGACAGTTTGCCTACTGCTTCCTCACGCATGTCATAGCGGAAAAGGGACAATTTAGATCACCTTAATTCGTTGTGAGGTATTTATTTTCTTTTTGTTGGCTGTCAACCTTGTCAGATCCAAACTTGTACGAATGTTGGCTGTGAACTCCTGTTTACGTAGCTGTGAATGGGTCAACTCATATTCAATTGATTCAATTTGCTTATATGTCGGCTGTGAAATGTATGTGATCTCTGTTTTATTTGTGTTTGGATCAAATCCGTGTATTTTGCCTGATGGATGAAATCTGCGTATATATGTGGCTGATCAATGAATTCTGTGAATGTGGCCGATGAATTCTGTGAAATGATATTGTTGCCTGAGATTTCCAATTGTCGCTACTGTTGCATTCCCAGCATCGCACACGGCTCGGCGGCCCGAATCGTGGGCGATGTGCCCGTCAACGCACACGGACCGGAGCATCGGACCGTGTGTGATGTGGCTGCTCATCACACACGGTCCCAAATATATGCCCGTGTGTGATGATGAGCAGTCATTGCCCATGGTTAAGACCAAATAACCGTGTGCGATGCGGACAAATATCACACACGGTTCTGAAACTATGACCGTGTGCGATGTGGGCTCTTATTGCACACGGGTCATATTTTTGAAGCGTGTGCGATGTTTGTCTTCATCGCACACGGTCCATACTGTGGACCCGTGTGCGATATCTCAAGCCATCGCACACGGTATAAAGAACTGAATCGTGTGCGATGTGGCCACTCATCGCACACGGGCCTGTCTAAAAAGCCGTGTGCGATGTGCGTATCATCGCATATGACGCTGGACCCGTGTGCGATGTGCCCCCCACATCGCTGACCAACCCGTGCATACGGGCTGGAAAACCGTATGCGATGAGCTTTTTTACCCGTGTGCGATGAGCTTTTCTGTGGTAGTGTCTTGTCTGCAAATCAAGTTCTGCATATCTCCATCCAGTGTTTGGATCTCAGATTTTGTGGTTTAAGCAAAGGTTAGAGATGATAAAAATATCTACGGAGATGATAAAAATATCTACTGCCAAGATTCCATAATTTTTAAGAGAGAAATAAGAAAGAAAATGGCAAAAACATCACATAAAATCATAGGACACCAAAAGGAAAAAGAGAGAAGCAAAAATAATATTTTTTGTTCCGTACAACCTTGATCTACACAAGCCACAAAAAAGAAAGGGAGGAGGGATATGTCCCACAACCCACAACCCACAAAAATAAGATACAAGTAAGAGGGGATCAGAAGTTAGATTTCTTTAGCAATAAATTCTTGTATAGGGTAAGGATCCAAGAGTCCTAAAAGGTGTGAGAAGATCACACGAGGACGACGATAATTTCTTAAACTCTTTTGAGGTCGTGTTTAAAGAATTTGTGGTCGACTTCGCCAAATCTTGTCTCTTTTGCTGTGATTGTTTGTTGTCATTATTTGGATACTCTCTACGCAAATACTGTGTATATGTATGACGTATCTCACAGACACTAATCAGATCTGAGGGCACTCGCGCATAAAAAGGGATATAAGAGTATGACACGATTTATATTCTCTTGCTTTAGTAGTACGATAGTCGAGCTACGACTTCTGTGATATAAAATAGTTTTCTTTTCTCATCTTTAGCTCAAAAAGTATATACTAGGATATTGTTGGATCGGGAAATTCACATTTTGTCTCGGCCTCCACGATCCCTCGTGATAAAAATCCTCGCTCTGCCCTACCGTTGCATGCCTTTCCATTATAAGTTGAAATTTAGAGTGATCAGGTTAGTGTACACGTGAAACTCAACGTCAGGAGAACATAAGGGGAGCAGCATCTAGGACAAGAAATAACCGAAGCGCTCTATTAGTTGCCTTGAATAAGCTAATTAAGCTCGAGAAAAAAAGGGCTTTACTTGCATGCATGCCTGCACGGATACTGAAAACAGATAAACAGTCTGCAAAACACATAAACATAGTTCTCTCTATAAGCAGTTTAAACCGGCGATCAAATGAATCTGTTCACAGGATCGAACTGTATGTTAGCAACTCATCATTTACAGTATACGCACATGATTCACTACTCATCATCACACACAGTTAATAAGAACTCCACCGCAGCACTTGCTCCTGCCTGCTCGTACGTACATGCCTAAATATGTGCGCATGTACGTGTCATCCACGAAACCAAACCATGCACATATATATCGCTAAGCTAGCTACTGATCACCTCTTCCAAGAGCTTGTACCTCCGAATCCTCGGCCTGCCCCGCGCGACGCCGGGAGACCGCGGCGGCGCGCCGTGGTCGGCGCGGACGCGGACGCTGCTGCCCAGTCCGACGCCGACCGCCGCAGCAGGAGCCTCCGCTGCTGCAGCTGCTGCTTCTTGATAGGCTTGTTCACCTCCGCAGCGAAGTGCCCGCGAGCGGCGACCTTCGCCGGCACCGATCTGCCACTGCCGGTCGGATCGCTACAGTCGGCGGCCGGCGGCCGGACGGCCGCTTTGGCCGTGGATCTCGCGGGGCTAGAAGTGGCGCCGCTTCGGCCTTGATGACCTTCCCTCAGGCACCAGTTGCACATGCCGTACGACTCCGCCTTCGGGTACCGATCCGTGCAGTACCTGATGTGACATGACCATGTGTACAGATTTAGCTAGGTACATGCAGATGCGTGTTCGCAAAAAGCATACAGATGCAGCGTATCTATATGTGGTTGTGTGATCGATGTACGTTATTGCATGCACACGTTTGAGGTAAACACGTTTATCTGCATGTTAATTATACGCATGTAGGGAAGATCAAAGGACTGAACTACTGGCGATGCAGAATTGGAGTAGTTGGATGTGGGTACAGGTCAGCTAGGGTTACAGCTTTATATCAACATCAATGGAATATATAAGGCCCCGTACTTTTTTTTGACAAATTCGCGACGAATCGTGCAAAAAGTCGAAATGAATTGGCCGGACGCGCGGGCTGGACGCGCGGGCAGGATGGCGAAAGGGATCGGAGATATATTTGTCAAACGTGTCATCAAGTATACCAATCAAAACTCAAAAGGGCCGATATATTGATTAACTGATCAGGGAGAATTAATGGTGAGTATTGAACAGTTCTGGTTCAGATGAAGCGCCATGCACGAAACTATTCGAAATTGTTGGCATTCTGTGGTGGACATGTACTGGATTCAAAGCTAGATACTGATGGAAAATAAATGGAAAATGAAACCATTAGCTTATTCTATATGCACTTTTTTTTTGCGTTGTGTCATAGATCGATCAGACTAATTTCACAAATCGGCCATACAACGTATTCCCACCTAAGAATATCCATGCAGATCATCAAAATTCAAATACATATATCCAAAACCAATCCTTGTAATCCTATATATGCCAACTTCGCCATGAAAATTAACCTGCGAAAATGAATACGTACGTGCCATCCGATTGGATTGCGTTGGTAACAAGATAATTCCACAAAACGCATAAATCTCACACGCATGAACCACGAACACGCGCGCTCACTCGTGATTACGCAAGTAGGAGGTATCACATAAACTGATGCATGCATGAGCGGTGTGCACAGAGAGAGAGAGAGAGAGAGGGAGAGAGAGAGAGAAGATATACATACGTGTGCTGGGAGCGGACGGAGCAGGCGGCGCAGCGGAACAGCTCGGGCAGGAGGCCGTGGTCGCCGCACATACAGCACACGGCGGCCTGCGGGCAGCTTGCGCCGGCGGCGGAGGCCGGCTTGGCGCTTCCCATGGAAACGATCGATCGATGGATCCCTGGCGATCTCAGATGGATGGGTAAAGTAATTGCCGGATGAGATTGATCGATGGGCTTCGTGTTCGTCGAACTTGTAGCTAGTTTAGGAAGGAAGGATGATGGGCTGCTGCTGGCGGTGGTAATGCTAGCTGACGCGGAGTGTGCAGTCTTCACGCATCTCAAGATCTTGTGGAAGCTGCTTTCGTTTGTCCTCCTCCGCCTCTTCCTCCCATGGCGGGCCTGTAAAGATATCCCCATTTTTTTATTTGTGAGTTAGCCTTTTCCTTTTAGACCCTGAAGTTTGTGTTTTTGCTGTGGAGAAGTTCTTTAATGAACCGAAGAGAAAATGTCCTATAAGTTTTGTGTGTGTTTGTATAATAGAGCATGAATATCCTAAACAGGTAGGGAGAAGCACCACCATGCGAAACATCGCAACTCAATTATCTACACCCCAGTTGAACAACCGTCACTTCGTGCAAGACGTTCGTAAGTGCATTAGCCTCCTTCACCATATATGATCCTTAGATAGGATCAATCGTCTGCCCTTGCAAGCAAGACTTGAACCACTGTAAGACAATCGGACTCAAGAATGACGAAATGCTAAATTAGGTGTAGACATTCAAGACAAGTTACCACCGCAGCTTCCTCATTGCCCATTAGTATGTATATACGCTTTCATTCTCTGAATGTCAGCTGGCTTCTTTTGGATTCGTGGTTTACTATTTTATTTTTTTGAGAATGAATGTAAATTTCTAGCTTACTTGGATAGATAGATGTATAAGATAAATAAAAGATTCATGCATATACGTCATATATTCATATTAGGACGTGTCGGGAAGCACTCTAAATAGCATATCTTACAAGGGTGAGAGCAGAAAAACAACCAGAGTAGACGTTTCAAAAAAAAACAGAGTAAACAATTCCAAAGCAAATAGCATGTCCTTTTCAGTGGCAAACCTGTGAAAAGGAAGACATCGAGGGGCTAACCCTTTCCTCGAAGGAATAATTGGAGTTGGGTGGACGGACTTCGTTGGACGGCGGGGCGAACGTGGGCCTACCCTAACATTACATGCACCTACCTTACTCCACTGACAAAGGAGGATCCACTGGAGAAAAGGGCCACCAGTCAGTATGCTGTAAGATTCACTGGCCAGTGAACCAGACGAATCAGTCAATGGTAACCTGCGTAAATTCGGCGCAACCACGGGGGTAGATGGGTGACGGCAGGGGGTCGGTGTGCTTGTTTGACTCCACGAGCAGCGGCGGCCAATCAGAGACCGGCAGCGGTGTGGGGGCCTGGATCTCCCGTGGCAGGTAGATGTACTTCGTCGCGTTCACGCATGCGGGTACGAATAGCAGAAGAAGCCAGGGGCACGCACGAGCAAGTGCTTTACGGTGAAAGAACGAACATTTTTTCTTTTCTCTCGATTTGGCGTGATGCGTGCAAGCTCATACGTACGTGAACCGTTTGATATTTGGCTTTTTGTCAATCGCTTTTGCTATTCTAAGTGTCTAAATTTTTTATAAATTTCAATTACCTAAAATTACAAACTGTTCAACATAAAATTATGGTTTTAAAAATGTGCAATTTTAATGAAATATTACTGTAACTTTTAGTCCATAGATTATATTAGAATGAGGTGGAGATATGGTTGTTTTAATGTTGATCTAATGGACTAAAAAAGTGACTAGGAGTTAAGAAAATTTCAAATAACTTGAGAAATAGATAATCTCATTGTTATTAAAATAAAAGAGAGATCTTTCCCGACCTTTGCATCACATGCACGAAGTCTAATTCCATTGTTAATGACCTTTGGAAGTCTTTGTAAAGATTTTTAGTGTGACGTGGAGACGACGCCATGTCCTAGTGCGTGCATACGTGAGACTAGTTTAGCTCTTGATCTTCCACTTATTTAAACGTTGCAGACATTTTGGTATGTTAACGTCTCTATTAGAGCTTACATGATGAACATGTTCAAGTTAGGTACGTACTCATTCTTGACTCATTTTCCTGGTGCATCTACCGGTCCTATAAAAGTTGTATTAATTAGTTCAAAGTGCTAGCTAGGCTGAAACATTCTATTTGTCCAACTACTAAACTTGAAGAGAAACCATGTGCTGAACCTACTCCAATTATACTTTCAGGCTTTCAGCGGAGACACGCGGGTGCAACTCTTTTTTCTTCGAGGGAATCAAGTTTTATTACCCAAGTAAAAGGTTACAATCAGCTAAAATAAGCCGGGACACACCTACCAGAGCCCGGTGTAGCCAAACGTCTATATACCTACCGACTCTACTGAAATTAGCTAATATATGTATAACCTTATTATGATTCCTTCTAATTTTCTTAAGCAAAATTTCACGATTCCCAAACATCCTCTGTCAAATTTCCGCTCGCAAATAAGCATATTTTGATCTATCCACCGAGGAGCTCTCCACAGCCCTAATCATCACCACACCATATGTATGCATAATTATTGGCGGAGTTGTCCATTGCAATGCTAACGCCAGACCTTCCATAGCAGCACAAATCTCAACATCCAATGCTTCGAAACAATGATTTAACGACCGCCAGAAAATAGCTCTAGAAGAATCATACAGAGCCGTACTCTGAAGAATCGAGAATGTCGTCTTAAAGGGAAAGGATGAATAGACTCTCTTTCAGGATGTTGAAAGAGAATCTATTCACTGACTCGGAGTGCCACTGTTGGATTTAGACTTTGTGTTGGTGGACCCCTCATTGGCATCTATCACTACTGGCGCTCTTTGCTCATCATCGGATGACATACTGACCCATTTAAAGATGGGAATAGTGGATAAGTGCACATAGAGCCAGAAGAATTTTTGAATAATTGAAGTGAATTGGTTTCAAAAAGTTTACGAAAAATCCATTTAGTCTCTGTCGGAAGTTCCAAGTGGCTCATGTTCGGAGGTGACAAGTGGCTAGGTAGGTGCCTTCAACCATGCAGTCCGGAAGCTCCGGACGATATCCACTTAGACGTTGCGAGGGAACCCTCACGAACTAACCCTAAAATTCCTGCCCAATTCAATTTACTCGATTAAATGCATAAATTACAAATAACTTGAGGGGAAAGGAGAGTATGCTAAAGAAGATGAACTCCCGAGCACGGAGTCGGAGGAGGAAGGCTCGGGGACGCCGCTTGCCCAAACTTGGCGGCTACGGCGGAACGCGGCGTTGGAGATGTGCAAGTGCCGACGTGGAATCCGCTAGTGCGATCGGTCGAAGGGAAGTGGCAGCGAGATCACGGAGCAACACCGAGGTGACGGCAACGGTGAAAATGGCTCAAGGGTTCCACGTGTTGTGTTATGGGTAAAACCCTAGCTGCGTGGTCACTTTCGTGATGGACGTTTCGCTCACCGTCCGGAAGTTCTGGACAAAGGTCGTCCGGAGGTTCTAAGCGAATACTTAGCAAAAATGTTGAGAGTTTTTCCGAAGCCTGCGAGTGATGTCCGTTTGAACATTCTAGAGATAAAAAAAATTTGTGCTGCAAGGAAAATTTCATTCGGAAGTTCCGAATAGGGATTGTTCGGAAATTCTGAATGAAAGTAGACATTATGTTTCCAATTGTTGCCCATCTAAAGGTTCCAACCAAAGCTTGTCCAGAAGCTCTGAGCAATAGATCAGATGCTTAAATGTGCAGATTTAGATGAAGACTTTGATGAGATATAGATATAATAGATCTAAGGAATCCTTAAGTATTCTTTTTGACATCCAAGTGGGAAAGAAGCAATCAAGCAAAGCAACACTTGGATGCAAATAAAAAAAGATCAACTCAAAAGTATAGGCAATATGTGCACAAGTGCAACATCGTATCTAGGATTGTGACAGAAAAGATAACATATGAAGAACCAAAGATGATGATTTTTGGCGGTGTTCCAATCATGTATGAATTATAATTTGCACTACGACCAGCATGCATTCTAACATAAGATCCAAAAGGCAATAACTCATATTTTACATGTGCATCACCCTATAAGTAAGTAATACTTACTCACACCTTATAGGATGTGGTGCTCATTGAGAAAACAATAATCCCCTTGATGCGTTTATCATCTTAAGCTCCCAATCAAAGCAAAGCACACAAACACATATGCAAAGCTTCAAGCAACATTTCAAGAATCCAAGATATTCAATTCATTCCTCAACTCACAAACATATGCTCATCTAAAGACTTAGTAAAGATATCTGCTAATTGTTTTTCCATCCTTACATGGCTTAAGGTTATATCTCTATTTGTCACATCATCCCTAAGGAAGTGATATCGGATATCTATACGTTTGGTTATTGAATATTCAACAGGGTTGTTGTCTATCTTGATTGCGCTTTTATTATCACACAAAAGAGGCACTTCTTTCAAATCAATTCCATAATCCTTCAAAGTTTGCCTCATCCAAAGCAATTATGTGCAAGACTACCCGCGGAGATGTACTCCGCTTCGGCGGTGGATAGGGCTATGGAGTTTTGTTTCTTGGATGACCATGACACTAAGGATCTACCAAGGAATTAGCATGTGCCAGAGGTACTCTTTCTATCTATCTTGCAACCCGCATAATCTGAATTTAAATATCCAACAAGATCAAAACTAGCATTACTGGGATTCTACAAACCTAATTTGAGTGTGTGAACTAGATATATCAAGATTCTCCTAACAGCTACAAGGTGGCACTCCTTGGGAGTGGCTTGAAACCATGGACACATGCACAACCTAAGCATGATATCAGGTCTAGATGCACAAAGATAGAGCATAATCGTGGATCGATATACCTTTTGATCCACGGGTTTACCTTCCACATTGTGGTCAATGTGGCCGTTGGTTTGCATTGGTGTATAAATAGGCTTGGTTTTCACCATATCAAACCGCTTGAACATGTCCTTGATGTACTTGTCTTCACTTTTGAATGTCCCTTCCTTGAGTCCTTGAGTTGCTTCACTACTGCAAGGACGGCTACTACTGACGGGCAGATTACCCCCTCTACTGACGGCAGGGGGCCCGTCACCCTGGGATTGTCAGTGGAGGGGTGGCCTCCACTGACGGGCGCGGAGCCCGTCAGTAGTTACTACTGACGGGTGCAAAAGGCCCGTCAGCGGAAACCCTCCAGGGTTGGCCGGCGTGGTATCACCACTGACGGGCAGCTGTTTGGTGCCCGTCAGTGATGCCTGTCCTTCACTGACGGGCATTTTGTAACCGCCCGTCAGTAGTGTTGCCATGGTGCATTTTTCTTTCAGCGCCAATTTCATAGAATATATTCACAAATTTCACAAATAATTTCACAAATATTCATAAATTTCACAAATTTCACAAATATTCACAAGTATTCACAAATTTCACATAACCATTAATCACAGGTATTAAAGAACACAAGTATTTACACAATAAAGTTGTTAAGTTTATAAAGAACATTGTGGCAACTGTTCGTCAGTTTCGGAAACAAGGAATCTTCAATGCCCGCTTAAGTTTGGCTTCGGAAATTGGGGGCCGGCGTAGAATTCACCCATTGGATTGATGACTTCAAGGTTGATGACTTTGGCGAAGATTCTTTGGATGCGGGCAAAGTCCTGATGCCAGTCGTACAAGCTACTTCCCAACTCAGACCAAGCCTTCAGTTCTTTCATATCTTTCCAGTGCTTGTTCTTTCTCCGGACCCAGCAGTCCATTTGGGCACAGGTGTAGTACCCACATGTGACACTATTTTCTGGCTGGATTTGGAAGGGAATTTGTAATGGTATACCATTTTTGTCGCTTTTGAAGGTATTTTACTATGTCCCGTGAACTTGGCTTTGAAAAATGCAGTATCCAAGATACGTGTGATATTGCTGAAGTTAGATCTCTTGGCCCCGTCAGAGTCAAAGTAAAATGCCTTGGCCCAAATTGGAACGATCACAATGAGGACCCAGTGGTCGCTGCGTAAATGTGAACAAATGGACGTTAGCAGGCGGAGATACGTGCGAAAGTAACAAAAAAATTCCCACGGTGCTAAGTTAAAGGACTTACGGAGGGTTGTAGGGGGTTAGTATGTAGCCCTAATCCTTATGAACGATGAACGCACGCGCAAGGTATTCTTCCAGAAAGACTCGACCGTCCTGGGTCGCAGCGTAGCCTTCGTTCATGCATATCGGATCGACTATGCCAATATTGGAGTCGCGTAGACGTCTGCACTCTTGGACTTGGTAGAGAGCCCATAGCATGATCATCGTGGTGTCGAGCCTATATAGGTTGTACATATTGAAGAGGTCTTCAAAGTTGATGTCGAAGGTGTTCTGGTCGTTCTCCATGAAGAAATTGTAATCTCTTGGCACCTTGACCTTCCAATATTGGCAAAATATGATTAAATGTGATTATGTGCAAAGATAGTAAAGTTACTAACGAATACCATACCATTAATTTTTTTCATACCACTCATATGTCTAACATACATACATACATACATACGTAGGATACACACAATATGATACACACAATATGATACACATGGCTAGGTTTCGTCGTCTTCGACAATCTTCTCATGAATAGTGACCTTCTTGGTGGTATACGTTAGTCCTTCAGCGTGACTGCGTCTTATGTATGGCTCAGCATCCTTAGTAGATTTACTCCTTTTGGTAGGGCGTTTATCAATAGCTTCTGGCTCGGAGTCTGGGTCATCGAATTGGTCATAGTCCTCTTCGTCAACTACACCGTCAACTCTGACAATACTCCTTTTTCCTTTTCTGACGACATGGCGCTTCTTTTCCTTTGGGTCTTTTATGTAGAAGACTTACGAGATCTGTTTAGCTAATACCCATGGCTCATCTTTGGCACTGATTGCTCTAACTTGTGTTGGGTCAATAGATGTCGGGGAGGTAAAGTCACGGTAGTGAATTTGTCATCGTCGATATGGATATTTTTTGTCCATCTGACACGAAACATGGGGATCTTTGTGACGGTGTAGTCCAGTTCCCAGATCTCTTCGATAACGCTGTAGTATATGTCCTTACGGTTACCGGTTTTAGCCTCTATCGTCACCCCACTGTTCTGAAACGTACTTTTTCTATCTTGAGCCTCCGTATAGAATGTGTATCCGTTGATATCATATGCTTGAAATGTCAGGACCTTGCTCGCAGGTTCTTGTGACAACATTTTGACCGTCTCTTCTTCATCATTTGTCGGAAGCCTTTCATACCAGTAGTTCTTTAGCCAGTTTGCGAACTTTGCATTGTGCTCTTTCGAGAGCCACGCTTCTCCCTTTTTCGGGTTTTCTTTTTTTACCTTTACCATGTGCATCCAAAGATAGGGATTCACCACCGTAAGGTGTTGCAACACCACGAGATGTGCTCTGTCGTAGTCAGCTGATCTATTCGGTACCGAAGTATAGACATGTAAAGGCTTTTGTCCGTGCATGGCCTTCACCATCGAGCCTACCCGTGTGGCGCGAAATAGGAATACCGATAGACTTTTGATCAGCCAAGTAATCCGTGCAGAACTCGACACACTCTTTGACAACATAGCCTTGGATGATGCTACCTTCCGGTTGTGACCTGTTACGAACGTAGCGCTTCACAACCCCATTGTACCTCTTCAAGGGGTACATGTTGTGTAGGAACACGGGACCTAGGTCCAATATCTCCGGGACGATATGGATCATGAGATGTACCATGATATCGAAGAATGCTGGAGGGAAGTACATCTCAAGTTCGCATAGTATGACAATGATCTCCTCCTGCAGTTTATGGCAACGCGTAACCGAGATCGACTTCTATGAAATCGTGTTGAAAAAGTTACAGAGGTTCAAGACTGTCTTGCGGACCCCTGGCTCCATGAGACCTCTAATTGCAACAGGAAGTATCTGTGTGATCATCACATGACAATCATGAGACTTCATACCAATTAGTCGGCGAGTCTTCATGTCAACTATTCTCCCGATGTTTGCCGAGTAACCGGAAGAAACTTTGACACCTTGGAGGCATTCCAAAAAGCTAACGATCTCTTTTTTGCTCAGGGTGTAACAAGCAGCGGGACAGTCCGTCTTGATTCTGATTGCACCCGTGCCCAACTTGGTCGTTTGCTTGGTTGCCCACAGCTTCTTTCTTATACCCAAGAATTCCATGTCAGCTCGTGCCTTCGGTCCATCTTTTGTCTTGTCTAACATGTTTAGCAGGATACCAAGTAGGCTATCGCACATATTTTTTCAACATGCATGACATCTATGCTGTGACGTGTGCTTAGGAATCTCCAGTAAGGCAAATCCCAAAATACGGATTTCCTTTTCCAAACGCCATCCTGCATGGGAACAGGCGGTTGTGTCTTACCCGGCGTAACAGCGGGCATTGTGTTCACAATGTCATAGATTTCTACCCCTGTCTTCTCCCGCGGCGCCGAACGGATCTCAGCAGTATTATCAAACAATTCCTTCTCTTGCCTCCATGGGTCATTCTATTTCAGCCACTTGATCTTCCTGCTCCTCACCGTGACATATCCAACATGTATAACCTGACATGAAACCCTTAAGAGCCAGGTGTACCGTCACCCTCCCTCTCGTATCGAACATTACCAAATTTTTACAATCGTGACACGGACAACAAATCTTCGTGCCACCCTTTCTCCTCATATCTCGCTCGGCGATATCAAGAAACTCATTCAAAGCCATAGCCCAACTCTCTGTCGCTCGGTTGTCGTACATCCAACTGCGATCCATCGATCGATCCCTACAACACGAAATTGGTCAGTTCGACGAAAAAGAACAAAACACTAAGCCTCGGCTCGATGACCAAAAATCACATCAAATACATATACAAAATGAAAAGAACACTAGCGAGCATTATTACCGAGCGCTAGCGATCTTTTCGGCGAGGGAAGATCGATCTATGGAGAGAGTGAGAGGAGGAGGGAGAGATGAGAGATCTTGTTGGGTTAGAGAGAGAGAGGGAGCTAGAAATGGGTGAAGAAATAATATGGTTTGGAAAGAAAAAGAGAAGATCTAGATCTAGATCTAGATCTAGAGAGATGTTGAGCTTTAAGAGGAAGAAAGGAGGGATAGGAGGAGGTTTGGGGAGAGGAGGAGGGTTTGTGGGTGAGGGGGGCGGCGGCGGCGGCAGCGTTTGGGGCGGAGGTGACACTCGCTGCTGGCCAGTGGGCGCGCGAGCACTGGCTAGCAGCGAGGGCCGCCTCTGGATTTATATAGGGAGACTACCACTGACGAGCACATAAAAAGGACCCGTCAGTGTAACTGTAGTCAGCCCTGGACCAACTCTCGCTGACGGACGCGCACGGTGCCCGTCAGTGCAGAGTGCATCTCCGCTGACGGGTGCTTAGCCATAGCCTGTCAGTAGAAAGGATCGTCAGCCATGCCGCCCTCTGTTCACATCCACTGACGGGCCGCATAGTCGCCCGTCAGTAGAGACACACTCTCTTCTGACAGGCACTTAGTTAGAGCCCGTCAGTGAAATGGCGGTGTCATCTTGGTTCGTCTCCACTGACGGGTTGTTTTGGTGCCCGTCAGTGGTGGTCCTCGCATTCAGCCTTCCAGCCTTCGCTGCTGACGGTCTTTTAGGCGTTCGTCAGCGGTGATTTCCTCCAACGACGGACCTTTTTGTGCCCGTCAGTGGAGGTGGTTCAGCAGAGGGTCAATCTGCAGTAGTGCTTGACTTCAAGTCTAAGAAAGAATTTCAACTCACCCATCATGAACATCTCGAATTAATCAACTATCATTTTGCCAAATTATTCACTAAAAGCATTCTTATTAGACTAAAAAATAATATCATCAACGTAAATTTGATACACAAACAAATATGGTAAAGAGAGTAGAGTCAATTTTTTTGATTTTGAAACCCTTTTTTAGTAAAAAACTCCTTAAGCACTCATACCACGCTCTACGAGCTTGTTGAGTCTTATGGAGTTTATACACGTGGTGAGGGCGTTTAGGGTCTTCAAACCTGGGAGGTTGCTCAACATAGACGAGTTTGGAAATTTTATCATTCAAGAAGGCACTCGTCCATTTGGAAAAATCTAATGTCATGGTGAGTAGTAAAAGTAAGCAAGATACAAATGGCCTCTAATGTAGCAACGGGAACATAAATTCACCAAAGTACAAACTTTCTACTTGGGTGTAACCTTGAGCGACTAACTGTGCCTTGTTTCTCACAACTTAACCATATTCGTCTTGTTTGTTGCGGAAGACCCACTTCGTGCCGATCACTTTTTGGCTTGGCTTTCCACAAGTGTCCGCACCTCGTTACGCTTGAAGTTGCTAAGCTCTTCATGCATCAACTTTATCCAATCCAGATCCTCCAATGCATCTTTTACCTTAGTGGGCACTAAGGAAGAGAAAAAGAGTAATGTTCACAAAAAATTGCAACACGGGATCGAGTTTGTATGTCTTTATGCATGTAGGCAAGTATTTGGTTGATGGGATGATCCCTTTGCAAGCTTCTATGGATCCTTGGATGATCTGGTTGGTCTTGTGGTTGAACTTGAGGTGGTACTTGGGTTTGGACTTGATGTTGAGCTTCACCATCTTGTGATTGGATAACCGAGTTTCATCATGAGTTAAGGTACGAGGCTCGACTTGAGTTGATGATGCACTCTTCTTGACTTCGGTTGGTCTCATCTCTCTAAGTGTATGCTTTTGATGGCATTTGCCAAATCATCTTTATCACCTACATCAATAGACACATTTTCTACTTGGAGCCATTAGTCTCATCAAATTATATGTCATACATTTATTCAATAGTACGTTGATGCATATCCAAGGAAAACCCTTCAACACATTTTGGAGTAAATTTAGAAAAATTTGCTTCTTGTTAAGAATATAGCATTTGCTCCTAAAGACGCGAAAGTATGAAACATTTTGGCTTCTTCATCAAGGAACTCTTCTATAATAGTGTTCTTGAACTCGATTCCATTGCCATTCTCATTTTCTTGATCTTTACTTTAAACTCATTTTGAGCTCTTCTTGAAAATTTCATGAAGATCTTGTGTGTCTCACCCTGGTCATGCAAAAAGAATATCCAAGTGTAGCAAGAAAATTCATCAACAATGACGAACCCATAGGAGTTACCTTATGCTCACACATGTGATGGGGCCAAATAGGTCCATGTGAAGGAGTTCAAGTGGATTCTTGTTGTCATGACATTCTTAACGGGGTGCGCTCCACCAACTTGTCTTCCAGCTTAGCATGCACTAGAAAGGCAATTCTTGTCAAAAGTCATATTCTTGACACCAAGTATGTGATCACCCTTAAGTAGCTTGTTGAGGTTCTTCATTCCCACATAAGCTAGCCTCATATGGCACAGCCAAGCTAAAATAGACTTTGTCAACAAGCATGTTTGTATACAAGATTTGTTAGAGAAAAATCCACCAAGTAGAAATTACATTTCCTAAAGCCTTTGAAGACTAAAGAGCCATCATCACTCTTAGTCACAAACACGCCATGCTTAGTGAAAATACACTCAAGATCAAGATCACATAATTGAGATACGGAAAGCAAATTGTAATTCAAGGACTTCATAAGGAATACATTGGAGATAGATAAGTCATTTGAGATAGCAAATTTACCAAACTCCATTACCTTTCCTTTTGCGTTGTCAGTGAAAGTGATGTTCTCATGGGATGACCCTCTACTATCAAAGATGTAAACATGACCTTTTCTTCGGCCATATGATTTGTGCATTCACTATCAAACACCTAACTTTTACCATTGAGGGTGTAATCCTAGAGAACAAATTAAACTTGTTTAGGTACCTATAACTTCTTGTGTCCTTGAGAGTTCGTCACAAGAGCCTTAGGAACAAAAATAGCACTCATTCTAACATGATCACCGTTCCTAGGACCAACATAGTTGGCACAGACCTTAACATTCTTGCCTTTCTTAAGCACATAGGAAGCATTAAAGTGCCCAAGAAAGTTAGGATGACCCCTTTTAGCCTCATTACCTTCAAACATGGAAGTTTGAACTTGTTTCTCCTTTATTTGCACGAATTTGGTCTTGGGGTATTGGCGGGGAGTCCATGCCTTCCCATTGTCATTGAACTTTGGGGTAAATCCGAGTCATTCATGGTTGGAGTTTTCCTTTTGGTAGCTAAAGATCTCTTTTATGGCCTTACTACCCTCGTAGCACTTGAGCAATCCATGCTCAAGTTGAGCCTTTAATCTAGCATTCTCACTCAATAGTATTGCTTCTCAAGATGTAGAGTTAGGTGAACTAGTAACATCGTTAGAGCTCATAATAGGTGAGTCCTTAGGAATAGAAACACGTTTAGCACATGGTGACTCTACAACCACTTGAGATTAGGTTCATTGCTTGTCAAGGAGAGAGAGATGTTTTCCTTTGAGGATATCATGAGATATCTTAAGAGTCTCATGGTCTTGTTTCTTCTTGATGTGCTCAAGACCAAGATTTCATGGGGCACTCCTAATCTCCTCATGAAAATTTTCAATTCTACGGTGTGAGACCTGAAGCTCATTGTATGTTAGAGTCAAGCCCTCATTCTTCTCTTTCTCCCTCACAAGCAATGTATTTTGTTTCTTAAGAATGGCTATAAGCATACCATAACTAGGCATGCTCAAATCATCAAGATCATCAAACAAGTCATTATCACTATCATCAAATGTGAAAGACTTGGTGATTGAAACTACCTTTGATCCTTTTGCCATGAGACAAAGTGGCGTCTCCTCATCACTTGAATAGTCGAAGAGGGACTTAGCGGGTCTTGGGCTTGCCATGGCAAGACTGGCAACTTCATCATCATCAGTGTTGGAGCCGGAGCTAGAATCGGAGCTTGTGTCACCGGAGTCCCATTCTTGACCGATGTGGGCTTGAGATTTGTGATGATTCTTCTTCATGTACTTTTCCTTCCCATGGCGCTCCTTCTTCTTGTACCCCTTCTCCTTTTCCTCATTCTCTTCCTTCTTGTTCGGACAATTAGCGATGAAGTCTTCCGTCTTGCCACACTCAAAGCATGCCCCCTTGGTAAGCCTCTTTCTTGTTTCCTTGAAGTACTTGTAGCTCTTACCTTTGTCGAAGAACTTCTCGCCACCATCTTTCTTGAACATTTTGGAGAATCTTCTCACAAAGAGGTCGATATCTTCATCATCAAGTTCTTCCTCTTCTTCATCGTCGCTTGAATCATCTTGAACGACGTGCTTTGCCCTCAAAGCGATGTTCTTCTTGAGGCTTGAGTTTGAGGCCACTAGCTCTTCCTTGTCTTGGATTGCTATTTCATGAGTAATGATCCTTCCAGGCACCTTGGTGTGAGTCAATTTCTTGAAGTCATCTCTCTCAGAAAGAATCATCACCAAGTACTTGTACTTGGGTGTGAGAGCTCGGAGCATCTTCTTCACCGCGAAGTGGTGATTGATCATAGAGCATCCGAGACTCTTGAGCTCATTCACAATGGGATTGAGGCGTGTAAACATCTCATTCACACCCTCATTCTCCAACATGGTGAAGCGGCCGAGCTTGGACTCCTTGACAGACGATGTTCCTTCGTGAACCTCCATGAGTATGTTCCAAATCTTCTGAGCATCTTTAAGTATACTCACACGGTTGAACTTATCCGAGCTCAATGCATGGAATACGACATTGGTTGCTTGGGCATTAAGGTGCATGTTCTTGTAATTGGGGTCGGTGTGCTCATCTGGATTAATCATTGCAAAATCATGGAGTACAACACGCCATATTCTTGGGATAGTGGTCATTAAATGTATCTTCACTTTGTACTTCCAACTAACATAGTTTGATCCATCAAAATAAGAATCTCTACCAACATGGAAACCCTTGCTACAAAACATCATCACTGTCTAGGTGGTTAAACTTAAAAGATAAGAGCACAAGGCTAAACCTAAAAGATAAGAGCGCAAGGCTCTGATACCAATTCAAGAATCGAGGTTGATGTCTAGAGGGGGATGAATAGACTCTCTTATAAATTACTCCTAAATATGCTAGTATGAAACATGATTGCGGAAATGAAAGCAAGACACAAGTAATGGTGACGAGTAACTATGGAGTATGTGCAAGAACAAACACATAAGGAGATGAGGCTGTTTGATGTCGAAGTTAGACCTTTGGCGATGCCCTATGTCTCTGTTTAGAAAGCTTGGTCCAATGACCAAAATAGGCACCAAAACATATTTTTCCCTTAAGAGATTTGTCAATGCGAAGTCTTTCTTACTTCTTAGTAGCTCTTCACCTTGCAGTAGACAAACTCCAACTTTCACAAACTTCTTAATTTCTTTACAAGCTTAGAAAATGTTTATTTTTAAAATTTCCTCCACGTCAACCAGCAACAAGAAATCATTTAATAGGTCAATCTTCCATGCACCATTCATATCTAGAAAATCAGAGACACGATTAAGCCGGCAACCACCCTTCTGAGAAATCGAATGAAGGGAAGGCCCACTTGGTATCCAAGGGTCCTACCAAAACATACCTTACGTCTATTACCAATTCTCCACATACTGCCTTTTTTAGTAGCTCCAAACCAAATTCAATTCCCTTTCACATTGACGAAGAATTTCCAGTGAACACAGCATCCACCAAATTACCCTTGGGATAATACTTTGCACATAGCAATCTAGCACAAAGAGACTAGGATTTTGAATTAACCACCAGGATTGCTTAGCCAACAAAGCTTGGTTGAATAACCTCATATCATGAAAACCAAGACAGCCCAGATTCTTTGGCAAAAATCTGCTTGTCCTATGCAACCCATGCCATTTTCCTCTTCCTATTCTCAATGTCCCATCAGTAAGTGCGAGTAAGCTTTGTCAGATCATCACAAACCGACGTCGGAAATTTGAAAACACTCATAACATAGGTAGGTAATGCTTCAGCAACCGATTTAATCAATATTTCCCGGTCTCCAATTGACAATTGCTTCTCTCCCCAAACAACCAACCTTTTACTCAACTTGGCTTGGAGTGTTTAAAATGCCCCTTATGCACCCGACCCTCCGGTACAGGTAAGCCCAAGTACTTAACATCAAAGACTGGGCTAGTAACACCAAGAACTGCCATTACTTTTTCCTGTAGTGGTTTGGGACAAGCATTACCAAACAAGATGGTACACTTCGCAAGCTTAAGAAGTTGACCCGTGTCTTCGCATATGCGTTGAAAACATCTTGCACAATAGTAGCATGATCAGCACGTGCACAAAAAAATAATAGCGTGTCATCCGCAAACAAGAGGTGGGAATGTCTGGCGCACGTCGACGTATCTTCACTGGTATTAAATCCTTTTCTTGGACAACATTATGCAATAAGCCAGAGAGAGCGTCAGCAACAAATATAGAAAAAAAGGGGACAATGGAATACCTTGGTGTGAACCATGCGAAGGCATATATTATTCCAAAAAATCTACTGAATCCACACAGAAGAAAATCCCAATTAGAGCATTGTTTTCTCAAGAAAATCCCAATCCACTGTCATATGGCCTCAACGGATCAAGCTTATAGGCACAATGAGCATCAAGTGGATCCCTCGCAAACTGTATATGGTGCATACACTTAAAATCAATTATGGCATTGTCGGTGGATCATTCTCCCAGAGAAAAATACACTTTGATTTTCTGAAATAATCTCTGTTAGCAAAGGGTAAAGAGAATTAACCAGACATTTAGAGACAACCTTATAAGTAACATTGCAAAGGCTTATTGGACGAAAGTCCTTCAAAGGTTCAGGTTGACTGACCTTTGGTATCAGGACGATAGAAGTTTCATTAATACCAGTAGGTATAGAACCAGTAGCGAAGAATAGCTTAACTGCGACTATAACCTTGGCCTTGAGCGTCTGCCAATTACGTTGATAGAACTGACCATCAAGCCCAGCGGCTTTGATAGGCCCAATCTGAAACAACGCGTCGGAAATCTCATCTGAAAAATCTTTACACAGCTGTGCCTTCATCAAATCCGTTACTTTTTGTGAAATAAAGTTCAAGGCATCATACGCAGTGAGAGTAGGGTCTTTAGTGTAAACTTCTTTAAAATAAGACGTTGCTAGTCTTTCCAAGGGACGGTACACCACGAGCCATCAATCTTCTTCAATTTCTTAATGCAATTCTTCTTAGCCCATCAGAATGCCTTATGAGTGAAGAAAAGAGTATTAGTCTTCATCTTTGAGCCAATTAATACGTGATCTCCGCAGCCACATCATCTCCTCACGATACAAGAGCTCATTTCATACTATCCATCTAGCACACACAACCGCACGCTCAGCACCCGATGCTTGCAGGGTCTCAACTCCTTGCTAAGTGCTTCCAATTCTAGTTCAACATTGCTAAATTTTCCCTTACTCCAGACCTGCAGATCCAGCATGACTTCACGAAGTGACCAAGCTATAGACCCCAATTCACCAGATGGTGCAGAATTATTCCATTCGTCCTCAACAATTTCGGGTAATGCCACATCACGCTCCCACATGATGTCATACTGAACATACCTTTTCCGGTGTCACGCACGCACCTCACCAGACAGACGGAGAAGTACTGGGCAGTGATCCGAACAAGGAGAAATAAGATTGTACCACCTCTGCCTCCATAAAATGATCCCGCCAAGCCGAATTAGCACAAGACCTGTCTAGAAGGACTCTCGCATTATTCTGATCCCCTTGATGACTATCATAAGTATGAAATAATCCAATGAAGCCCAGATCAGATAGCTCGCAAGTAGCCAAAACATCACGGAATGCCCCCATCTGTTTCTCAGGTCGTGGAGATCGTGAAAAATGTTCATGCTGCCTGAGCGCTTCGTTTAAATCACCAACAAGCCATGGCAAATTTGACACACCACGCAGATCCACTAATTTTTTCCCACACAAGATGTCTGTTCTCCACACGCGGTTCACCATAAAAAACGACATTTGCCATTGAGGCGCATCACCAACTTCTTTTATCAAAACATCAATTTATCTATTACACGATCCCAACACAGCCACTTGTAACGATTCATGTCAAAAATAAGGCGAGGCCTCCACTAAGCCCCTCACTATCAACACCACAAAATCCACGAAGGCCTAAGCGCCATCGCAACTGTTTTACTCGATTTGCTGACTGTCTCGTTTCACACAAAAAAATTAACTTGGGCTGATTAGCCTGGGATAAGGCTAGAAGATCTCAAACTATCTGATGGTTCCCAACCCCCAGGCGGTTCCATGATAAGAGATTCATTGTGCTCGGCGGTACTCCTCGAGGGAGCTCGCCGGTCGTGCGTTAATTTTAGATTCCGAAGTATTCTCACCACTCTTCTTGTGATGCTTGTTCCCCTGACGTATCTGATGATTCTTCTCTTGCGCACCCACTGCCAAATCCCCGGCGCCAGGTGAAACCACATCAGTCGGTACAGGGAGAGCCAAAAGCTTTTTTTCTTTGTCCCCAAAATAACTTCCTTCCCAGCCCAACACTTCCTTAGTATTTTATCCTTACCATGCAGTTTCTCTTCCAGAACGAGAGTGCTAGACAGAGATTCATTGACCTTACGACGTTTAAAATCCCCCGACCCACAATGCTTTTCTTCAGCCTCTGTTTCATCAGCAGAACAATCACTCGGCCGGAACACACGTCCCGGAGCTGCCAAAAACCACTGCCCGTACTGCATATCTGCTTCCGCATGAATACCATCACCATATTCCTTTGCAACATGATCCATCATCCCGTATACGCCGCAAAAGTGAGGCATCTTCTCATACTTTATTCTGAACGTCTTCCTGGGGCGCCCTTCTTTAGCATAATATTAATTACCTGAATTAAGGGCTTACTCACATCAGGCTTCACACGAACACGCAGATAATTACCAAAATTTTTGCCTTCCACGTCATCTGAACGAACGAACTCGCCACAGAAAACATATCGGAAAGGCTTCGTTCCCGAAGAAACTGGCATTATCAAATGCGCCAGCCGGGCCTCGCCGTGTCGACATGCCAGCCAGAAGAGGGTAAGTGGGCAACTGAGCATTCGTTTGTTCCCGGACCTCGTATAGCGACATCAAGCTTATCCCTGAAGTACCATCAGCAAGCCAAGCTGCACTGTGGTTCCGTCACTTGCGCGTGTGCAGCAACATACTTTCAACTCAAGAGAAGGACGTGCGTGCGCTTGGTTCTTCTGCTTTCAAAAAAGAAGTGCGCGCTTCGAGAACTAAGTTGTTGCATAGATAGTTAGCGGAGTTGGTTGGACAGTTTACTCATCAGGAATTAGACCGCACGTTTGTTTTCTGAAACCAAAGGCAAGTTACTTTGATCTATTAATTAAGCTGAAAAGAGTTGACCAATTAATTAGACGAAAACTGGACGAAGGTTAAAATTAAATCATGTCCACAATCTAGTGAGGCTAAGCGAGGACACCACCGACTGACATGGCCTTGACAGCACAAACTCTACATAGACTGCTGAGAAGATCCAAGCATCGAAGCCGGTCATAGATGTCATCGTCATCATCCATTGCTCGCAATCCGGCAACTCCGACTTCACCACGGATGATCATCAATGCACCAATCACCACAACAACCACGTTGAGACCACGCAAGTCAAGCCACAACAGTCAGCTAGCGTGTGAACAACAAGAAAGTTTCGATTCGATGAGAAGCCTCACAAGAGGAAGCTGCAGGACTTGTACCGACTAGGCCCATACAAAAGCTGAAGAGAGCCGCACACCTAACCACCATTCGCTTGTCGTTGTCACCCGCTCGACACGTCAACTCCGACTTTACCATGACATAGTAAAAACAGTGCACCAAAAACCCAACTGACACGCCAGATCGCGGATGACCAAGCACATATTGTGACCCAACACCTCTCATCACTGTTGTCGTTGCCACACAACTTGTGATGCCATAGTGATGCCATAGGATCCGAGGCAACCGCTCCACGTGCGGCCATCCACCGGACCTCCCAGCCCCAAACCGGTCACTTGCCGGCCGTCCTCAGCCACGGCACTACGGGCCGGCCATGCAAACCGGCCGTCGTCATTCACGAAGCCACAGGGGCTCACCTCGCGCTCCTACTCCACGTAGCTGGCTCCGCACCATCGTCTTCCCGGGCCCTCCCAGTGGCAGAGCACGACCCTAAGCCCTCGTGCCCTCGTGCCCACCAGCCAGCTCGTGGCCAGGCTCACCGCGGCCTCCGTGTGCTCCCAGATCCGTATCCGTGCTGGATCTGAAGCTTCATCCACACGGCTCTGCCCTGCTGCATCTGCTGCTGCTCCGCTCGGTCGACGGCGTCGACACCCACCGCGACCAGCGCCCACCGACGCAACTGCACGTTGCCTAATGAATTGACGCTGCCTCGCTTGAAGCGACAATATCACCGTGGTCACCTGCAGCGCCCGTTCGACCCCAGGGTACCGCGGTGCAAGATGCACCGCCCCCTCGCTCCCTCGCCGCTCCCGGGGCCAGATCCGCCGGCTAGAAGCCCGTCGTGCCGCACCGCGGGAGGGACGCCGCCACGACCCCGTCCTGGGGCCGTCCGTCCTAGTCACCGCGCTCCCGCGCGCCGGCCGGAAGCCCGTCGTGGCTCTCTTGCCGTAGAGCCGCACCGTGGGACCGGTCCACTGACCTCGCTTGCCACTCGCCGGAGGGAGCCGGGCCTCCGCCACATCCGAGGCTCCACCCGCCGCCACGCCCCGAGGAGCGCGGCCACCACCGGAGCCCTCGAGCGCGACATCCACCGTCGCAAGGAACGAAGCGGCCCACCCCCTTTGGTGGCCCGCCGCCGCCGCCGGCGACGAGGAGAAGGCTAGCGGCGCGCCTGGCTTCTAGGGTTTGGGACGCCCCCGGGTCACCCAGGATGGCGACACGGGAGCCGGTGTCCGGCCCTGAACTTGCACCTGTACCACAGTCGATCACACTGACTGGACAGAAAACCACGTGTTTGTCACCCATGCGTATCACACGTGTGCATGCATCTACTATTTATACTGAGTGTCTCTCTAAAGAAGAGAAAACGCGCATCGTTTCTGTGTTCGAGAGAGATCGTTATGGTGCCTCGCCCTCTAGCTAAAACGTAAACTGTTCTTCCATCACCATGTTTGATTTCTCAAACAATTTTTTAGAGGATCATATGAAGTTTTTTCTAAATAGGTTGTTTGAATTGTAGGAATCACCCAACTAAGCATTCCTAAGAAATAGAAGGAATTCATAGCAATCGGGACATTCACCACCACCTCCTTTTTACAATTATATGAATCAAACGAGTTCAATTCCTCCATGTGCGTTTCTATTATATTCATGCGTTTCTGGAACCCCATGAATCAAGTAGGCCTATGACATGTACAGCTGAGCAGGAAAAATAGTAAAAAAAAAGAGGCGTGAAACAGGATTAGAAAGCAAACAAAACTTATGAATAAGAAAGAAGATGGCTACGCACCTTCCGTTTAATTAAGTGATATGTACAACAGTATATGGCCTCTCGTTCTTATCCTTATCCTCTCTTGTATCCCATGTCCTTCTTCCTTCCCAGTTCCGTGCTCCTCCCTCCCCTTCCTGCGGGGAGGGAGGGGAGGGGGTGGTGCCCGGCGGCTTCCTCCTCTACTTATGTATCTTATGCTTTCTCTTCGTGGCGTTGTCCCTCAGTGGCGTTTCCATGGAGCCCTTGATGACTAGTTTCCATCTAGGTTGTTACCAATAAACTTCAAGTCCTTGATCTTGATCTAGGAGGTTGGTCCTCCCTTCTTCTCTTGCGTCTTCATGCTCAAGATCTGGGATTCCACTCTCTTCTTCCTTTGTGGTGGTCCTTAGACCTCTCGAAAGGAGTTGTTAGTTCCGGATTTGGAGATTCCTGTGTTTCTTCCACCTGGTTCCTTGTTGGTGGGTGATCTTCCTACGGTGGATCTCGAGGATGCGGTTCCAGGCATGGCCGACGGCCTCTTTGCGCTTGCGGTGCACGTGGTTCTTCTCGTGCTTGCCGGCTCATTTGATTCTGGAGCGCCCTGCCTCGCCGCTGTTTCTTCGGTTGGGCTGTTAGGAAGTTCTTGTAACAGCCACATGTTATAGGCTACCAGGTGCATGCGGCTTCAGAAAAATTTCCATGTGTACTTCCATTCTACGTGATGTTCATGCCAATCGTCGATCTGGCTTTGTTTGTCGATCAGGCTTTGTTTGGGTTGCCCGCTGAGGGCCGATGAGAAAGCCTTCGTCACTTAGCCCCAAGCCCCACAGATGATGAAGCTGGAGCTCGGTGCTGCGTCCGGAAAATCTACAGCTCAGTCTTTATCAACCAAATCTACAGCTCAGTCTTTTTTAACCTCCAGCGTACATGTCAGAGCGATCACCGGGAGAACCACCAACAAGACAGCAACTGACAAGCACAAAGGAATCCCTCGGAGGTTCCAATGGCAGCTTAGCATCAGAGTTCTCAACTGACCAAGTAGCTAGCTCCCACCGTTCCCTCCAGGACTGCTGCCTGGCTTTTTCTTTCCCTCTGTTATTTCGTTTGTGAATGTGCTCTGCCGTGTTATGCTCTGCGTGTCGGAGCATTGTAACTCCTACCCTTATTCCTTGATGATGGATGAACTTTTGGGTTATTTCAAACAAAAAGTACATGGCAAATACAATTTGAAGTCATATAGAAGCTTTAACTATATCCTCTCAGATGATCTGTGGATGGTAGAAAGCGTGCATGTTAAGCGCTTAATTTGCAAACACATATCGTAAGCACATTCCCTCTCACAATAGACGGGTGCTAAGAAAGCAGAACAGCGGTCAACAGTATAGCGTCGTGTACTCACATCTAAAAATTTATAATCATGGGGGACTGGATGAGATACAAAACCAACGGCCATAGCATAACCTTACACAGTACAAAGAAACTACCAAGTACCGCACCCCGACCTCAGAATAGCATTGCGGACTTGCCCTACGGACAAACATTTAGGAACATTATGGCAGAGGCCTCTGATGTGGCAGCATAGGCATAATGAACGATATATGAACGATTCACTTATTACAACACTTGCTTCTCTACAAGCTGTACAAGGGAATGGATTCCCATCGCACAGCAGGTATGCATCATTATACCCAACGACCAACCAACAGCATTGCACTGTTTATTCACATTTCAAGCACCAACTTCAGTACCAGCACACCTGCGACATAATCTAAGGTGTGCCAACATAATCTGCAATTACAACTGAAATTTCACCTTTACAAACACATCGACTTGCTTGTATCTTGGATGAGATCTCCATGTATTACCCTTGTTTTGGAAAGCTAAAAATAAGGCAAATGAAAAGCCAAAATGAGATTTACACTAATTGAGCCATGGGTATATATAGTCAAAGAGGGTAAAAGTGATGTTTCAATTTTTCATATCAATTTGTTCTACAAGTCCTAACTACATCCATTAACCCAGTTCAACATATATGTTAGAAAAAAGTCCATTTTTCAACCATGAACTCTTATCTGACTTCACATTTCAACCTCGAACTTTAAATGGTCCATGTAGTACCCTAAACTCTTAATACCATTTGAATTTCAACCCCTACCTGGTATTTGGCTCTTTTGACTGGGTTTGACTCCGGTATTCGTCAAAAAATATATTTAACAAATTAAAAAAATCAGAAAAATGTTAAAAATTTAGGAAAAACAGAAAAAAAATTAAAGCAGATAATTTAAAAATTCCAAAAATTAGAAAATTCTGAAATACAAAAAAAATTAAGATTTTTTTTAAAAAATAATTTTAAAAATCAAGAAAATTTTGGAAACATAGAGAATTTATTGAAAAATAGGGAGCTTTCTTAAAAAATTCAAAAAAATTTCTGATTTTTTATTTTAAGAAGCTCCCTATTTTTCAATAAATTTTTCACAAATTTTCTGTGTTTCCAAAACTTCCTTGATAAATTATCTGTTTTTTAAGAAAATTTACATTTTTCTGAATTTTCAATTATTTTGGGATTTTTAAAATTTTCTTGATAGTTTTTTTTTCTTATTTTTTCCTAAATTTTTAACATTTTTCTTAATTTTCCAATTTTTTGGATATTTTTTGACGAGTACCAGAGTCAAAAGGGCTAAAAACCAGGTATTGGTTGAAAATCAAACGGTATTAAGAGTTTAAGATACTAAATGAACCATTTTAGAGTTCGAAGTTGAAAAATGAACTTTTTCCTATATTTTATTGAACCTGTGCTGAGTTCTTATCTTAGCTTGTATAATGTTAGGGAATGTTAGGGACGGCACAAATCTGCAGTGAACAGCAGTACCTCAGCAGCTCAAGCAATAGTAAATCAAGTCTGAGCACACTCTACAGGATGTAAACTTCCTTCGGCAAACTCATGCATCCGAAATCGTTCCAAAATTCAAACGGCCTGCACATGGATATGTAACTCTTTATGCGTGAGAACAGAAAGATAATGCAACTAAACTGTGCAAATTAATGCCATGCACGTTAGATGCAACTCATGGTAAGGAAATAAGGAGAGCTGAAAAGATTGCATTTCTTTCTTTTAATTTGGTTATGCCTTGCTAACACAATAAAATGGAATACTTTCAAGACACGATACTATACTTGAATAAGTCGGAAGCAATCTATTAACCGTATGTGGTAACATCCAATTTCCTATATAACTTGGTAGACAAAGGAAAAGAAAAAAGCATCATACCAAATGCTAGTTGTCGTAATTTAATTCCAAGTCATATGATGCTACACTCCTAGAATAGTTTTTACAGCTTACAGCAAAATTTCACGGTTCCGGGATAACTTCCGCTGATTGCTCTCTATGGCATTTAATACGTCAATTTCTGGTCCAGCAACCATAGATGTAGCTTCTGCATCTGGTGTCCATAACTAACATAGAAATAAAGACAAGAGAAGGCTGAGAATAGAATATTTAAGTACTTCAACAGAAGACAAAAACAAATTATATACCTTTATTGTATTATCAATTCCACTTGTTGCAACAGCACAATCGTAGGGATGAGACTATACAGTTCACAACTAAAGAAAATATAAGGCGCATGAGAAGCAGTACTCAAGGATAGCCGCAGTGAGAATTAAAATTACAATTACCCGCTCCATCCCCTGTAAGCATTTTAATAAGCCTTCCTGTTCTTTTCTCCCATATGAACCATCTACCATCATCAGTTCCACTGGCAATAAACTTCCCTGTTGTAAGAGGAATGCAGCATTGACACACTTAAATTAGATAAAATTTCATGGAATACACATACTTCGACTAAACTATCACAAATTAAACTCTTAAGCAACGTTATTTTCACAATATAAAACTTTTAAGCAAAATTTTCATAAGACTACACATCAGCTTTGACATATCTATCGCAAAACTACACTTTTGATGAGTTCCCAGACGACTTTGACCAACCAGGCTGACCTGTACGTAAACACATGGTAATTTCAGTGCCACGTGGACTTGACACATTTGTGTTGTTAGAATAGATGCAACTTCTATTGCTCAAGGCCAAGGGGCCAGCACATATAGTACATGTATACGGGATATATTCCTAATATGAGAGGATCTAGTCCTAATACAATACAACTCTAACACGCCCCCTCCCCCCCTCCTCAAACTCATGGTGGATCAACTATATTGAGTTTGGAGAGATAAAGTTGTGTTGTGCTCGAGTCTATGACTTCATGAAGAAGTATGCCAACTGAAACTCAGAGGGCACATACTGAAGAGCAATAACCCGATCCTCCACTTATGACAACATATAAGAAGCATCAACACCAATATGCTTGGTGAGTTCATACTTCACTAGGTCTTGAGCAATGCTGATAGCACCTACACTGTCAGACAAAACAGGAGTGGGCACAGAAACACAAACACCAAAGTCCTTAAGTAACCACTATAACCAAGTAACCTCTGGAGTCAAAAGAACCATAGCCCGCAACTCAGCCTCTACACTCAAATGAGAAACGGTTGTCTACTTAGTCTTCCAAGCATGAGAGAACCATAAAAAAAACAGGTAGAACGAGAGACGACCAGAGTGATCACTAGCCCAGGTCATATCAGAATAGGCCTAGATCTGAAAAGAGTTGGAGCATGAAAAGAAAAGACAGTGAATGATAGTCCTGTCGTACGAAGATATCGCAAGACACGAAGAAGGTGATTATAGTGAAGCTGAGTGGGACCAGAGACAAACTGACTCGAGATATGCACTGGGTAGAAAATGTCAGGACGAGTGACACAACCCTAAACAGAACTCCCAACAAGATGACGACAACGAGTAGGATCCACAAGAGGCTCACATTAGTAGGCAAAAGATGAACATTGAGCTCTATGGGAGTCTCAGCAGTGCGCTGATCAGAGAGAAGCACGATCAAGGTCTTATATATACTTCTCTTGAGAGAGGAAGAAATGATCAGGTGTAGAAGAAACCTAGATCCCAAGGAAGTAATGAAGAGCACCCAATAGGAAGAAATGATCAGGCATAGAAGAAACCTAGATCCCAAGGAAGTAATGAAGAGCACCCAATCAGACATAAAGAACTGTCTCACTAGGACGTGCCTTAACAAAGGCAATATACTGAGAATCATCTCCAGTAATGATCATGTCATCAACATAAAGGAGAGTAGAGTGGGACCGTGTGGCGTACCTGGTTTTAAAGCTAGATAAACCCTTGTGTTTACTGTACCGGTCCCATGATCAGTAGCCGTACACACAAGTTAACCTGTATATCAAGGTCATACACGCACTTATTAGAACATGACATATAACCGATCTTCAAGATCGAAAATTATACCTTTAGCCCAACGGCTAAAAATCTTGTAGCGGAAATCAAACGGTGGAGTGCCCCATCAATATGCCATTCCTGACAGGCAACTGACTGGGGTTACGCCCTAGTTTTCGCGGATACCATCGTTGCTTTTGAGCTGTCGATCCTTATGTCTGGCCAAATCAACAAGCCAGGTGAGTACATTGAATGTACTCGCAAGCTTCCCACCGGGGAGTTGGATACGGATAAAAATGCATGCAAGGGTATTCCAAACAATGGCTCTAACCTATGTTTCATATTGTACGAGAAAGTAAGTTTGCATGAAATAAGTAAATAGACATTTAAAGCGGTTTTCATAAATTTCCATGGTATTCTGAGATGAATATCTGTTCATCTTTTCCTTCCCGCTACAACGGGATTTATTTCTGTGCTTTCCGTTACAACGAAAAGTCTGGTAATCAACCGCTTCAGCGGGGAGTCTCAGTTCACCCGTTACAACAGGGATACTAGGGTTTGCCCCAGTCCACGGGGAATCCCTTCTTCACTCATCCCGACACAACGGGAACTTTTCAGGTCACCCTGCGATCATAGCGGGTCGCGTCCTTAAACCCATAACTCATTTTTGACTTTGAAAGTCAGTCTACTTTAGTGTGGCCTAACCAAGTTCGTCCTTGACCATGGACACGGCTATTCGAATAGTTTTAACCCTCTACAGAGGTGGTACGGCATTACCCACACAATGTAGTTCACCCTGGGTACACTAGGCCCGGTATACTGACAGGGCTAGTACAACGAAACTCTTCACCGGAGTAAACCTAGCCATGAACCCGCCAGAAGGACATGTCCCAAACCTAGCTTGAGTCAGTATCATCGCTTGCAAGGAGGTTGGTGTTCCAACTTTGTGGCGAACAAGCCATCGCTTTCCCGCGGGAACTTTTCTCTACAGAGGCTACAACCTCATCTGCACACTTCTCCCTGCCTACGGGTTCATGCTAGTCCCAGACCGGGTACTAGGTCAAGTCCTTCCCATAAAGGACATGTGGACGAACGGTAAGACTTGGCCAAACGGCACTTAAGCTCGGTCCTTATGTGATCCAAGAGGGACTCCACACCCCACCCGTAAACGGGCCGCGAGAACCACACTGGGCATTACCTCACGTTTAATAAGCTTCCTGCTTTCGCCCTTCATTTTCGACCCGGATCAAAATCTTCTCCATTTTTGTTTTGGTTTCACAAAACCTCTTTACGGTAAAATATCCCAACCCATGGATATACTACCTTCATACACCTTCGGACATGACTGTCCGTTTTCAAACTTTCATCACATGAAATGTGGGAGCTTTCTTTTCTTTTTGAAAACCTACTTTTAACTACTGCAGGGCTAAGCATACATACATACACTACCCGAGGTTTCTGGTAAATTTTTAGAATACGTAGTCCTTAGGGTGACGAGGAGTTTAGGGTCGGGCTAGGGTTTGGTAAGTATCGGTTATAACTTCACTGCATAAATA
The DNA here is from genome assembly GCA_019208055.1 of Stipa capillata. NCBI lineage: Eukaryota > Viridiplantae > Streptophyta > Magnoliopsida > Poales > Poaceae > Stipa > Stipa capillata. Next base: position 45,471 of record JAGXJF010001784.1, read on the forward strand.
ACGGGTCGTAGAACATAGCATGCATGTTTCGTAAACAAAATACCATTTCGCAAACATGGGTTTCAACATGATCAAGTGTGGAGAGCTTGCCTGGCGATATTGGTCGGGTCTCGATCGCGAACTTGATATGACAATCGTCTGGAATTCCTTCGCACGATACCTCATAACGTTGCATCTACACGGCGGAGAGCATCAAATAAGCAATGCCGCGAAGAAGATCCAAACAAGAACCAAATGTGCAGTTATAAATTCCTAATGCAGGTGCCCTAGAATGCAATGTTTATTAAGGTTCTTAGAGGGGTGGGGAGGAGTCCCACTCACAAGAAATAAAGGTCCTCGCAGAAACGGGAACCCTAGCTTGTTTGCTTAATAACCCATTGGTACCTTAAATGTTCTCAGTTCTTATATTCTGATTTAAATTCAGAAGATAGATAGGACTCGTGAAATACTTTAGAAATCGTTATTAACATGGTTCAGGATGTAATCACGTGAGGGATGTAGGACATCTAGGGTTTTATATACCTTTTTGAAATATTTTCTTGAAGCCATCGGAGAGAGTTTAGGTTAGATATAGCATGAAATGATGAGTTACATTTACTTAGATGGGACATGGCTTTATTATTAAAGGCGAGATGTTTGAAGGTGTCAAGGTCTGGTTAGGAGCGGAGAGCATTAATGTTTGAAAAACACTTTGCAAATTTGCATAGGGGTTCTGGGAAAATAATTATGAGTATACCCTAATCGGGATGAGGGTGTTGGAATAACTGGTATAGGCTATATGTGCCATCTGTTATTTTAAGGATGAATAACTTTGAAGTTCAAAATGCCCCTGCACTCATAATATTAAATTCAGCTTTTAGAAGATTTTAGGGAAGAAGATGGTTTATTTGGAGCTTAATTGGAGAAGATGTTTTCAACATACATGAATTTGAATTGCATTTGAGTTTTAGTTTTTTTAACTAATTCCAAAATTCATGAGAGGTGTGCCTTAGGTTAGTTTTACATTTTAGAAGATCACAAGAGGAGAAACGAGGTTAACCGAGACTCCGAGGGGGAAGATGTGAGCCATAAACCATGCGCTGGAGAGGCAAAAGGGGGAACGTTTTCTATCAGAGAAAGCGTAGAGTGGCAAGGCAGCTAAGGAAATGCGCTCTACTGGAATGGAAAGCGTAAACGGTTAAACCCATCTCCAGCTAGCTAGCTAGAGGGCCTGGGCTGACCGCATGCTTCTCGGTTAATCACGTTGCTTAGCACGCAAGCAACGGGTAGCTTAAGCGGCATGCAGCTGGTTTTAGAGGGGTAATGAGCCAGTGCTTGCATTAGCTGTAACTGTTTCGTCCGCGGGATAGAGAAGCGGTTAGGAGTAGCCGGCCATGCCCACTTGCGGAGAGAGAAGGGAATGGAGGCAGCGGCTCACCTCGGGTGGTCTCCGCCGCCGATGACAGTGGCGAGAGGGCAATGAGCAGGCCGCCTGGAGTGCAGCGATTGGTGGGGGTCTCCAGCGAGCTCCGCGGTGAGAAGGGGAGGGCGCCATGGGGTGCTCGGGATTGCAGAACACAGGAGTGAGGAGCTTAAGTAAAGAATGAGGAGAGATGGGGCTACCGCGGTTGGGGGGAAAGGTTGCCGCGGTGGGAGGAGTTACAGCGCGGAGTTGCCGAGGTGCTGAGAAGAGTTGCTGCGGTGCTGCCTGTTAATGGCGTAATTTGGCTATAAGATTTGCTCAGTCAGCCAAATTAGTTTAACTATTGATGGTTAAGATAATTGATTGACAAACTGTTTGGAATTAGTGTTAAATATCAATGCAGGCTTGACGATTCCAGTACAACCGAGTAGCCTGCAGTGCTCCCGAGTGGTTTGGTATGCCGAGTCGCTCGCAGTACTACTGAGTTGATCAGCGCGCTGAGTGGCTTCAGCCGAGTTCCTTCTGGCGTGTCCGAGTTCTGGCGTTGCCGAGTTATCCTATGAGTGGGCTAAGGCACCGAATCGTCTACTTCAAAGTCTCTTCTGGTGCTAGAAACCCTAAATTGGGATGAAAGAAATGGAGATGGATTACGGCGGCCAAACTAATCAGAGATTTGGAAAGATATTCGGTTTATATGGAAAGATATCTCGTGTCTGAGATAGAGTCTTGTTTAAATCCAGGTTGTATGGAAAGATACATCGTATACGAGAAAGAGTCCTAGTCGGGCTCAAAGACCAGGTGTACCCTATAAATATGAAGGGTATTTGGCCGATTGAAGATAACAATCGATACGTCAAAACCAATCTACTACTTTTACCTTATGTTTTTCTTAGCGTAGATCTTTACCGTTTTGCGTCGAAAAGCGGTCGGTTCTTCTTCACGAAAGCAAGGAGATCTTTGTTGCTTTGCTCGGAAAGCAATCGTTCGTCGTACACGAAAGTATGATAGTTATCACAATTGGTGACTCCGTTATCTAGGTGTTCCGCGGATCGATTTCACGTGCGAACACAATTGGCGACTCCGCTGGGGAAAGAAGAAAGAGCTACACGATGAATACCGACTCCAAGAATGGAAGCATCGTCAACCCTAACAACATCATCGCCGTCACGCTCGATGATCTATCCGAAGATGAGCGGCGGGAGGTCGAGCAGCAGTTGGAAGAAGAACGGGCGGAGAGACTCCGGCAGAAATTGGCCGGCTACCAGAAGACGAGAAACGGCGTCATTAAAAAGGTAGTCGTGCCGAACCCTTCTTCTGCGCTCAACACTGAGGTAAGTAAACCGACTTGTTCTGAGGACATTGCTTATCTAATTGACGTGTCGGTAGCTAGTAAGTATGCCGCTGATATGAACACCACGGCACGAACACTCGCCCAAGCAGTGGCTATCCGATTTGATGACTTTAAAGAGCTGCTCGCTAAAGATCTGGAGAGTGGTCTGCAGCGTCAGGTTCAGTCGATGGTTTTGCAAATCAATGATGAACATCGGGATAAGCCGATATTTCCTGATATTAACAGATCTAATTACCTAGTAAAAACTACTCCCACAGTCACTGCATCTACTATTCCGACTTCGGTGTCCCAGGGTCCTACCAATGATAACCGAAGTCTTAGCTTCAATACTAATGTGCCACAACCACATTACCAGACAGTGGCATATAACACGCCACCTTTGCCACCTCTCGGTACCGGGGTTCCTCACGGGCCGGTACCAGATTCGTATTTCAATATATCTCCACAGCAAACCCAACCTTTGTTGCCGGAACCGACTTCGCATGCTCACATTCCACCAGTGCCACCGGCCAATACAAGTTTTAAAGACCAACTCGCTGGCATACTTAGAGAGTTCGGCTTAGAACCTAAGGATAGAGCACGTGTTTATCAAAAGCCGTATCCTGACTTTTTGACTTAACGTCATATCCCCGCGAGTTTAGAGTTCTAGACTTCGTCAAGTATACCGGGGAGGATGGTCGGTCTACTTTTGAGCATATAGGACAATTTTTGGCACAGTGTAGTGAAGTCGGCACGTCGGACATTTACAGAGTAAAGTTATTTCCTCTGTCATTGTCTGGTATAGCTTTCTCATGGTTTACGTCACTTGCTTCCAACTCTATTTCCACATGGGCACAATTGGAGCAAAGATTCCACGAGTACTTTTATAGCGGCGAAACCGAGCTCAGACTTTCGGATCTGACAATGATTAAACAAAAATATAATGAGCCGGTTTATGATTACATGAGGAGGTTTAGAGAAGTTAAAAACCGGTGCTTCAGCTTGAACATAGCCGAAAAAGATCTAGCCAACCTTGCTTTTTCAGGCTTGCTTGCTCATATTAGAGATAGGCTAGAAGGACAAGAGTTTTCGGATGTTAACCAAGTCTTACAGAGAGCTTTGGCACAGGAGAACCGTGCTAAGAAAGTTAAACAGTATAGCCGGTTTGGGGACAATAAGAACAAAAACAAGGAAAAACCGGCGGTTAACATGGTAGCGTATGATAGCAACTTGGCTAGTGAGGATGACGTCGACATATGCACAGCCGAGTGGGTTCAGGCACCCAAGTCAAAACCCTTCGCGTTTCTGCTCTGAAACCTACACTTGCTAAGAGAGAGGAAATTAAGTATACTTTTGATATTAGCAAGTGTGATAAGATTTTTGATATACTCCTACAAGGAAATCTAATCAGAGTAAAAGAGGGACATGTATTTTCATCTATAGAAAACTTGGGCAAAAGAGCTTATTGTAAATGGCATAATTCCTTTTCTCATGCTACCAATGACTGTAACGTGTTTCGTCGACAGGTGCAATCGGCCATTAATGACGGACGATTGACATTTGCTCAGAGTACCAAGATGAAACTTGATAGCGATCCTTTTCCCATCAACGTGATCGACTAGGAGAAAAAAAAGGTGCTAATTCAGTCAGATCAGGCTGAATCTATGAATGGAAAGAACGTTATCATTGATGATAGTGCCGCTCCGAGGATGATCAAGCCGAAAATTCCAGAAGTCGGAGTATGAAAGGTCAATCGAGGAAATGGACAAATCCCGAAGCCAAAGCCGACGGTGAAGCAACTGCTGGACAAATATACTGCCAACAATGTGTTCACTCGGCTGGGAGGTGCCAAGCGTCCTAGGTCACCTCCCCGACAAGGTTTTGGTGGTCCCGAGTGCTGGCAGGGGAGCTCATACGTCTAGCCACCTTATTTGGCGACAGGTCCAGCCTATTGGGGATGCATGCCTCCTTTCTATCCATAATTCCCTCCATGGGGCTTCAATCCCTGGGCGCCATGCCCCATTGGACCGGCCGGCGTTGTCCAGCCGGGTTGGTTTCCATCAGGGCCCGGGTTTAGAGAACATCTGTATGAGAAGAGGACTCGGTGCGAGGAGCTCGGAACGTCAAGGTACTCGGCAGCACCGAAAGGGACTCGGAAAAACAACTCGCCAAGACATAGGACAGATGGTGAGGCTAGCTATAAGTGCATGTGGGTCCCGGTCAGGCGTGACGAGTCTAAATCTGGCAATACTACTACGGCCCAGACTGTGCCCGACTCGGACAGGGCAAGCGCTATTCAAGCTCCAAAAAGAACTCGGCGTGGGCAGTCCGCCGTGTTGTTCAACACGCAGATCAACTCAGCAACGCTGGCAGGGACTCGACGCGTGCAATTCGGTACGGTGGACAACTCGGCAAATCTAGGGGCAAGCAGCACAGCGGGATCCGGTGCATGAATAGTCGAGGCTGACAAGCCGACGCTGGATCAGCGGGACAACAGGAAGGGGTCGGTTGAACCAGGAACCAAGCCGAAACCTCAATGGTCTCCCACAGGGCTTACACATACTCAGAAGCGAAGGGTACAATGGCTGCGAGCACTTGAACTCAGGGAAGAGCTAGTCGAGAAGAAGCGCGACGAGTGGTTCAACCAAGCCAGACCAATGGTACCCGCAAAAGCGGCTTGGAAGGAGAAGCGCATCGCGAAGGAGGAAGGTGACGCTGCCAATGATGATATCAGAGGAATACCCGCCGACATGGATATCAATATGGTGTTCGAGTTGCCTATTGAGTTTCGTGCACCCGAGTCGGAAGTCGCGGAGCTCGCGCTTGGTCCGAGGAATGCTATATTTGAGAAGCCGGAAAAGCACGGACAACACCTGAAACCTCTGTTCATTAAAGGTCACATCAACGGGAAGCCGGTCGGTCGTATGCTTGTTGACGGCGATGCCGGAGTCAACATTATGCCTCTTTCGATTTTCTCTAAGTTGGGCCGAAAGGAAGACGAGTTGATGAAGACCAACATGGGGCTTATCGGGTTATCAGGAGAGTTGTCTGAAGCCAAGGGCGTAGTTTCTGTGGAGCTCACGGTCGGGAGCAAAACATTGCCGACTGCCTTCTTCGTTGTTGATGTCAAAGGCCGATACAATGTGCTTTTGGGACGCGACTGGATTCATGCAAATTGCTGCATCCCTTCTACTATGCATCAGTGCTTGATCCAGTGGGTGGATGAGGATGTAGAGGTCATTGGGGCAGACAACTCGGCTTGCATCGCTTTTACTGAAACGACGGTTGATTGGCAACACGGTGATATGAGATGCTTGTTGGGTAGAAATTTATCAGATTATGACCACATTAGTATCGGTAGGGACGGTTTTGTACCGGTGCAGGCACAGCCGGCTTGTATAGCTCGGCTTAATGACTTATCTTTGTGAATAATGAATAAGAAGATAGCATTAAGTGGTTGCAAAAGCGTACTGAGGAGTATCGTTCCGGAAAGAACGATATGCATGAAACCATTGAAGATTTTGATGATATGGAAAAGTTCAGACCGGGATTCTCATCAGCCGACCCACTCGAGGAGGTCGATATCGGTGATGGCAGCATCTCCAGGCCTACGCTCGTTAATGCTCGCATGGAAGCCGGTCAGAAAAGTAAGGTATGTGCACTGCCCGGGTTGAGTAGGAACCTAGTCGAGCATAGATTACCTATTAAGTCTGGTTTCAGACCACATAAGCAACCACCCAGGCGTTTCAATCCTAATCTATATGACCGCATCAAAGAAGAAGTCGATCGGTTAATGAAAGCCGGGTTTATTCGGCCATGTAGGTATGCCGAGTGGATCTCTAACATTGTACCGGTTGAGAAGAAAAATACCGGTAAGATTAGAGTATGTATTGATTTTAGAGATTTGAATAAGCTACTCCCAAAGATGAATATCCTATGCCAATAGCCGACATGTTAGTAAATGACGCTTCTGGACATAAGGTAATTAGCTTTTTAGACGGTAATGCTGGGTATAATCAAATCTTTATGGCCGAAGAGGACATGTTCAAGATTGCCTTTCGTTGCCCTGGGTTTGTCGGGTTGTTTGAGTGGGTTGTTATGACTTTCGGGTTAAAAAATACCGGTGTCACGTATAAACATGCTATGAATTTGATTTTTCACGATCTTTTAGGCATTGTGTTGGAGGTATACATTGATGATGTCGTTGTGAAATCGGACGGGTTTAATCATCACTTAGCCGATTTACGACTAGCCTTTGATAGGATGCGTCGGTATGGGTTAAAAATGATCCACTCAAATGTGCTTTTGGAGTATCGGCTGGTAAGTTCTTAGGGTTTATAGTTCATGAAAATGGCATAGAGATTGATCCCAAGAAAATAGAGGCAATCAGAAATTTAGAGGAACCAACGTGCAAAAGAGATGTGCAAAGGCTATTGGGAAAAGTAAATTACTTAAGACTATTTATATCTAACCTTGCGGGAAAGATTGAATCGTTTGTTCCTTTGCTTCGGCTAAAGAATGAGGCCGAGTTCGCTTGGGGGGCAGAACAGCGGGTAGCTTTCAGTAACATTAAGAAATACTTGTCGAGTCCTCCAGTGCTTCGAGCACCCAAGTCTGGTGTGCCGTTCAGATTGTATGTCGCTACACAAGACAAGGTGATCGGTGCGGTTCTAACTCAAGAAGACGGCAGGAGGGAGTACATTGTTTCAAACTTGAGTCGCCGTCTCCTCGACACCGAAAGTCAGTACGTGTTTATTGAGAAATTGTGCTTATCTTTATTCTATGCATGTACCAAGTTTCGGCATTATCTGCTTTCGAGTACTGGCATAGTAGCTTGCCAAGTCGACGTAGTCAAATATATGTTGCAACAACCGATTCTTAGCGGAAGGATTGGAAAATGGGCTTATGCATTAATAGAGTATGATTTAACATATGAGTCATTGTGTTCTATGAGGGTCAAGTCATCGCTGACTTCATTGTTGATCACAGAGTTAAAGATGAAGAGGATATTAATTATGTTAGTGTATGCCCATGGAAACTTTATTTTGATGGATCGGTTTGTAGAAATGGGCAAGGTATTGGCAATGTTTTGGTGTCACCAAACAATGTTGTTTATGAAGCATCAGTCCGATTAGAGTATTCTTGTACTAACAACCAGGCAGAATATGAAGCTTTGCTGTTTGGTTTGCAAACGATAGTAGATATGGGCGTGAAAGACATAGATGCGTTTAGGGATTCATTGCTAGTAGTCCAGCAAGTTAATGGTGAGTTTCAGTGTTTTGATGGGCTACTAAATAGTTATCTAGACCGATGTTTAGATGTGATCAAATCTCTAGTTACTTTTACTATCAGCCATGTGCCTAGAGAAGAAAATTCTAGAGCTAATGGTTTAGCACAGCAAGCATCTGGATATCAAGTCGACAGGGGAAAATTCTTTATATCAAGCAGACCGATGCTAGTCTAAAGTAGAGCCGACTTGTCTGAAGTAAAAGCCGACTTGTCGGGGGGTCAAAGTCGACTTGCTTGGAGTGAGGCCGACTCGGTACAGGGTTTACAAATAGCCGAGTCGACAAGTAATTTAGAACCGAATGATTGGAGAACACCTCTAGCTAGTTATTTGAAAGATCCGAGTCAAACAAGGGATAGGAAAACTCGGCGGCAGGCTATAAAATATATTTTGTTAAACCATGTGTTATATCGCCGAACAATAGATGGAGTACTGCTGAAGTGTTTAGGTCCCGACCAAGCAAAAGTAGCTATGGGAGAAGTACATGAAGGAATATGCGGGACACACCAGTCGGCTCATAAAATGCAATGGTTATTGAAATGAGTGGTGTTGGATCGGTGGCTTCCGACAGAGGGGGGGTGAATGTCGGATTTCAAATTTCTTTCACAAATTCTTCACATACATAGTCAAATTAAAGAACTAGTATGATCCAAGTGAAAATGTAGCGGAAAGACCCCCAAAAGCCCTTAGTAACGTGGAGCTCCGAAACGAGTCCAAGATCACTAAATTCCGAGTTGAAACGCAAAAATTATGGCAGAAATAGTGAAACAACCCAGCCTGAAGAAAATCAGAATTTCGGAAGTACCGGGAATTTTTTCGGCTGTACCGATTTTTGATACTGTTCTTAGTGAAGAAATTCAGCCTGAAGAATTCCGGAAGTACCGGGAATTTTTCCGGTTGTACCGATTTTTGGTACTGTTCTAAGCACGCAGAAACAGTAGTGAATCTCGGTAGTTCCGAGATTGAAGAATCGGAAGCACCGGGATTTCTGAAGAATTTGAAGAACTCAACAAGCAAAAACAGAAGTGAATCTCGGTAATTCCGAGATTGAAGAATCGGAAGCACCGGGATTTCTGAAGAATTTGAAGACTTTCGAAGAATTCTGCAGAAGAACAGTCAGGTTCAGAACTGAGATTTCGATCCAACTTTTTGGCTAATTCAAAATCTACCCAACCAAATTCAACCAAAATTTGCAGAGAGGTGTAGGAAGGTCTTGTGAATCTAGATCAAGTATTGATCTTCATAAAAACTTCTCAAGTTAAGACCTTTACCCCTTTTCCTTCAATCAGCTCTAAAAATGAAGAAAAGAGAAATTTGATGGGAAACGAAGCTCGTGAGGAATCTTGATCTCAAATCAATATGGCATCATCTCACATATCCCAGCAACCTATTCCAAGCCCCAAATCACAGAATTAAAACTTCTTCATGACTCAATCACAAAACCCCATTTCTTGGCTTCTTCTTCAAGAAAACTCAAAATCAAGAAGGAAAAGGATTGATCCTTGGATATGCTTGAATGGGATCAGTCCAGAGGTGATCTCCCCATCACTTACTTGCCATACCATGAATCAAACCACCAAGAAGGCAAGAAAATGAAAATTAAAAAGATTCGAAGAATGAATGGCTCAAGAACACATAGGGATTGAAGAAATCTTTTTGTATTGGATTTTCGTGGGTTTTCTTTGGAGTTTACAAGCCTCTCATCTAGGCAAAGCACTCTTCAAAGTGCAGCTCTCAAAAGCTAATCAACAGGATTGAGGGATAAGCACCTCTTACCCCTCCTTTTATAGTGGTGGGAGGCATACCTCCCACCACTTGGGCCTTAAGCCCACTTAGATGGCATGGGCACTTAGCACGCATCACAAAGCGTCTAAGTGATCCATCCACCATCTATCCTATCCTTCTACCCTAAGCAACTAACCCTAAACCACTTCCCGATCTCCGCCGCAGTTTTTTGGTTATGCTTCGATAGAATCTGCGTTTTTACCAAAACGCCCTCGCACTGACTTGGTCCTCACGTCTCGTCTCCACCCGCTTTCTTGTCCTCCGCGTACATGCTTTTAAGCCACACGATGTCGTCGCCACCTCCTTGACCGCATCTCAGCCCTCCAAGCCTCATGCCGATCCATATGGCCAAACCATCGCCGCACCCAACTCGCACCTGCACACAATAGACCAAGCAAAGCGTTGCGAGCACAAGTCTTCAACTTGACCCAAGTCAGTCGAGAAAAATCCTTCATCCACTCAATTTTTCCTTGAGACAAATTGAGAAACTCAAACTTATCAATCACATAACAAGTAATTCAAACCACGAATTCATGCAACCAAAAGAATCAACTCCACATAAGATGGCAAAATATTCATCACAAATATTGTCAAGTCCTCACATGACTCACAATCTCCCCCTTGATGAATATATTGCCAACATCTCTCAATCAATCAAATTGGAGTTGGTTTAAAGATTTAAAAGCAATCGAGTTGCAAGAATTCACACTTGGCCAAAAGAAAGAGAAAGCAAGCACCGAGCCAAGTGAATGTGAACAAGAGTAAGATCCAAACTGTGAGTGAAGACTTAACATATACGAAGAAACTCCCCCTCACTCCTACAACAAATGCATTTAAGATCTACTCCAAATCAAGGCAACATCCATTCGTAATCAAGCTCTAAAATGCACACCCATGCCTATCTTGCAGAATTATGCCAAGTGAATGGTTGAAACCACTATTTCTCCCCCTTTGGCACTATAGTCATGAAGGGACTTCATGCGCCCGCTTAGACTAAGCAATGAGAGAATATGAAGAAGCATGTATGCATGGAATGGAATGTAATGTTTGATTTTTTAGGTTTAGCGAGCTTTGAAGATTATCCAAAATGAGACACACCAAATGCTAATATGCCAGATAGATACTCATCAAACCATAAAAAGACATGTATGTCAAGAAGAGCAGCTAGCATCTCAAGTTCTTAGCATATTAGGGATTTCACTAGTGATGAGTTCCAGACTAGGTAGTCACAGTTGCAATGAATCGAAACATGAGTGAAGTATGACAACCTAGCACTAAGCCATGACTAGGAGGACAACCGATCAAGATTAGGACCAAAATACTCTACCACATGCTGGATGAAGCAATCACATGATTAGATGGATTAGTCACAACCAAAATACAACCCCCTTCACGAGGAAGTACCTTGAGTGATTCATCCTGACTTTTCACATAGATTCCACATGATTATTTGGACTAGCCACAACCAAAGTACTACCTCCTGTACGAGCAAGTACCTTGAGTGATTCATCCCTATTTGAGCATTTTTCACATTAGCATATGATAGATTTCAAGCATGTAGAGCAAAAGCTAGTGACTTTTGATGACAATAAGCATTTTCCGACCCGAGCCACAAAAGCCTAGGCATGTTAAGCCACTAGCAGTCCTAATCAAGATTACCATGAAGTCCTATCTTTGACCAGTCATAAGATTAAGGATCACTGCATAGGAAATATTACCCAAAAAATACAACTGGTAGGAGTTGAATTATGTAATGATCTTAAGATTAAGGATCAGCTCAAGAAACAAAAAATTATTGGAAAACGTGAATTGAGAGACTTCTGTTATCAATTTGGTTTCCAAGACCCCTATGATCCTAGAACTAAAAGAAAGCCTCCTAAGCATATCAAAAAATATTATAGCGGACATAAGAAAGAAAGATTTCCCACCAAAAGGAGGAAACCAAAGCCCTAAGGGGTGTTTGGTTGGGCTTTTCAGCAGCTTTTCACTGGAAAAAGCTGTAGCCCAACCAAAAGGCCAGCTTTTCAGCAGCTTTTGCCAACGGTAGCTGTGGACTTTGCAGTGCAAATTCAGCTATTTGGAAAAGCTACCTTTTACCAGCTTTTTGTAATGTGTTGAAGTTTCAGTGCTCATTTTTCAAAATGCTGTAGATTGTTTGGATCAACCAAACGCTATATGTTCACTTTCCCACAACCACAACAGCTTTTCCAGACAGCCAACCAACAGCAGCTTTGTCAACAGCCACAGCTCAATCAAACATGCCCATAGTCATAAAGAGGGTAATACCAAACTCTATAGAAATAATACAAAGAAACCCGTGTGTTTCAAATGTGTTGTTGAAGGCCACATAGCTAGTAGATGCTTAAAAACTAAAGTTAAAAAGGAGATTCAAGCCCTACTAGAATCAGACAGTGAAGATATAAAAGGTAGATTGGGAGAAATTCTGAACCACATTGATAATGACGAGTCTAGTTCAGAAAGCCAAAGCCATTCAGATATTAACTGTTGTGAAAATAGTGAGTGTTCTTGCTATGAGCAAAATCCCTCTGAAGAAGACTCTGATGAGAACCTCCTAGTCCTTACAGACTTAGAACAATTCGTTCTAGACACCTTTGACACGGTTCGTGACCCAATAGAGAAGGAAGTCATCTTAGAAAAATTCTTATCAAGGATAAAAACCAATAAAGATAAATTAGTAAAGGATATTCAAAATAAAAAATATTTGTCAATAGATGAAGTCTTCAACAGGGTCCAAGATTATAAAAAGAAAGATAAACAATTGGATTTAAAGGACCTCTTCAAAGAACAAAATTTGCTCAAAGAAGAATTAGAGATCTCAAATTAAGGATAGATATGATAGAGTTCCGGGTGAACATTGATCAAGACAGACAAGATGAAGGAACGTCTATGAAAAGGGAACGTTCTGGAGAAATTATCAACTCAATGGAGAAATATGTCAAGCAAAAATGGTATGCCGAGATCCTATACAAGGTTGGTAATGATTTGCAATTCAAATATAAAACTCTAATTGATTCAGGAGCAGACGTTAATTGTATTAAAGAAGGAATTATTCCAATAAAATATTTTGAAAAAACTACTCATAGAGTACACACTGCTGATGGTAGTTTGCTTAAAGCAAATCATAAAATACCAAACGTATGTGTCTGCGTTAACAATGTTTGCATAAATATTTCCTTTTTGCTTGTTAAAAATCTAAAACAAGGAGTCATATTAGGGACACCATTCCTATCTCTAATTCGTCCATTTTGTGTAACTGAAGAAAGTATCCAATTCAAAATTAAAGGAGAAGAAGCAGAAATAAAATTTGATTACAAACCTGAAGAAATCTTTTGAATTATATTAAAGTTCCTTATAAGCATTCTATTAGTGAACTATCGTGTTCAAAAGTTAATCAAAAGCCTATAGGTGGAACCAATAATCTTAATAGCTACAGGAGAAAACCACATGCACGATATAAGTATGGCAGCAACCTACCTACATTACTTTGGGACAATGAGATAAGGGCACTAGCTAAAGGTGTACATGACACTAAAGGTAGTCCACTTCTAATAGTACAGCATGAAAATGATCTAATAAGAGAAAGGCATGCAGCCATCAAAACCCCTTTGACTTATGAAAGACCAAAGACAAGAAAACAGAGTTTAGTTCATGATGACATATCCTACCTCTCATACAAAGCCCAAAGGAGAAAATTTTGCTATGCATGAGTGCTGCACCAAATCCCTAAAAAGTCAGCATACCATAATAGGACTAACAACCACTTTGGTAAGCGGGCATTCCATCATTGCTTTCTCCCAGATAAATCCATCAAAACAAGCACACAAAAGCACGCTACAAGATTTCAGCATCTTACAAAGGATGGCAATCAAGAAAGACTAGAGAGATGTTTTCTACTAATCAAATTGTTTGTGTGCCTAATGAATTATAGGGAGATGGCTCCACAGAACAGGAATGACGCTCCACATATGAGATACGAGTGGCTCACGAGCATGAGCTCGTGGAGATTGCCACAATTGAATGCTCGAAATCCAGATCGATTCAACCACAACTTTCCAGCAACGGAGATGCAACAGGGTTTGCTAAACTTGCTTTGGCAAGCCAGAAATAGAAGAGAAAGAGCATATGCATTAAATGGGCTGGCATATTATTTCAATTTTATGCCCAGAGATTTCAAGAAGATGCCCGAAGACTACAAAGGAAAAGAAGCCAGATCATCTGACAATCAAAGTTATTCTTTCAGAACAGGAGACAAAAGAATAAGGATAGATGGCTTTTTGCCACAAGAAGAAAAATTATTTGATCTAGATACTAGATCACTGGATATCTATCCAACAGGAGAAGGGTCTTCCAAGTTATTAGATCCAAATATTGGGTCATCAAATATTCTTCCCAATAAGGGAGATGAAGGCAGATCATCAAGAAATGATACCAGGATGCAAGAAATGTTTTCTCAAACAACATATGGTATACCACAAAAGCCTGAGCCACAAGCATCCACTATAGTTACATCTACAGATCCTAGCACTTCATCCCATCATTACATCAAAATAGAAGACCTACTCATAAAATTTCCCACAAATCAGAGTCATCGCGTCTTCATCAAATCAAGCCACCACCTACATGAGAGCAAATCCCAAAAATCTATGTCATCCCACCAGTACACCTTATGAGTACCTTATTCCCAGAGTGAGCTTCAAAACAGAGCAAACACTATCCTACTTGACACAAGATATTCAAGATATCATTTGGGATAAATATACACAAAGACAAATGTCAGTATTCCTTTCTCTCCAAGACTATTTCCTCGACTTATATGAGGGAAAAGAGGTCAACCCCGGCATCAGAGTGGATGTCCAAACACTTCCAATCCTCCACCTAGATGATAAGTGTTTGATTCAACCATGCCATAGATACGCAATATTGAGGGCCAACATAGACCTCAAAAACTTCAAGAACCTAGAAACCGAAGGCCATGAATTCCTTTCACTCCAAACCATTTTGGACCATGGTCTACTACATGAAGTATACGGTACATTGGATCAGATTCTTCAGTCTGATCTTTGGAATTGCAATTAAAGAAGTCTGCAAGAAGATGACATACTTCAAGGGTAGATTCAAAATTACCCTCTACTCTAATCCTCCAAAATTCACGAGGCCAACAAGACTTGCAATACATGATGTCTTGATCACCAAAGGAAACTTTCGTTTTCCTCTTCTGAAGAAAGGATACTTATCTAAAGAAATGAAGGAGTTATTCCTCAACAAGACAAATCATGATAACTGGCGATGGTTCAGAGAAGCCATGGAGCTTGAAAACAGTATCTTCCTTGATCCAAGCTATCATATGATTTTTCAGAACAAAATCATGAAGATCTTTGTGGAAGGACCTCCTGAGGCACCACATCGAATATCCGATGTCGGACGAATCATAAAACCGGATTATGGAGAAGACTCTCCAATCAGAAGGGATTATCGCAAGCTAGTTCCCTGGTATGAAACCTACCAGCCAGATGAGATTGATGCGATATATTCAGCACCAATGATCACAGATGAAGAAATTAGTGACTAAAGGAATCATTGCACAAAAGAAGAATATCATGTCACCTCAAAAGTGACCCAATCACTATTTCAGAAGGAATATGCACTATTCTTGATGGAATAAACTTTATCAAGTTACTGCTACAGATGAGGTCGGCAATCAAGATACTATTGCAGAAAGAATCTGCACTATTCCAGATGGAATAAAATTTATCAAGTTACTGTTGTCAGCACTATACAAGACTGAAGCGACATCCATGCTTATCACCAACCTGAAGGTGGCAAGCCTCTATAAAAGGAGGACAAGAGGAGCTCGAAGGGCATCGCTACGAACACATCGCTTCCATCGCTTCCACATCACAACACACACCGCTGTCGGCGTGGAGACGCCTCTAGCGGTGATCCGGTTGGACCCCCTTTGGGATTCGGCCGGGGGCGCAATAGGGTTCTTCTTGCGAGCCGGTGACGGATCGTGGAAAAGGTGGGTTTGGTGCAGGAGACACAGAGATTTATCCAGGTTCAGGCCACCCGGAGATGTAATACCCTACGTCCTGCTCTTGGTGATGTGTTTGTATTGATCCAATTGAGGTTACCGAGGTGCTCTTCCTTACAAGAGACTAGCTATTCTTCTAGCATAAAATGTTTAGAGCTCAAAAGAGTCTAACCCAAAAAGCTCCAACCCTTTGCATGGCCTGGGAACTCTCCTTATATAGCCGGGGGTTCACCACAGTGGCCAGGGGATGCTGCAGATGATGTCGTCGGCGTCAAGAAGCCGCTCACCTTTCCGTTTAATGCGCTGCGCCGCCTTCCGCGCCGGACGCCACCCCGCCATTCTTCCGGACAGGGGCCCTGACATCTTTATGCCCGGTGGGTCCCACGAAAGGAGACTTACCGGGCTTCTTCTGACCGAGGGGGTGAAACATCCGCTCCTGGGCCCCGGGTGCCAGCGACCGACCGTGCCGCGGGACGCGCGGTGATTTGACCCAAAGCGGGCAAAAAAGGTTGACAGCGACACGGGTGCGCGGGGCGGCGCACCCGGTCGGTCAACAACCCTGTCAGACGGACCCATCCCTTGGCAGGTGTTAAGGCAAAAAGGGCTTTGCCCTGCGCGGATGGGACCCGGCCTGACCGATATCATGCCCGCACAGGGCTTAGCATTTAATGCCCGAATGACAGGCATTAAATGCCTCTGCCGGGGCTGGCTTGCGGGAGAAGCCAAACACTGCAGCAGCGCGCCCGGAGGAGGGCCCCACAGGGGGACCCCACGACCCCCCGAGCGCTCCAATCCCAAGCGGCCCTTTCGGCTCCCGAGGGGCGCCAGCTGCCCCGGGCTGTCCCAGGGCGACCCCGAGCGCTCGGGGGAGCACTCGCCGGAGGGTCGCTCGGGGCCCCTTATGGGGGAAGCACCAGGGGATCCGCTCGGGGACTCGACCGAGCACTCCCCTGGGCCCCGCGCTTCGCGGGTCGCCAGGCGCTCGGGAAAGGAGCCCCGAGCGCTTCCTCGATTCTTGAGCCAAGGACCTTAAGGAGCCCAAGGCCCTTTCTAGATTGTTCGCCAGGACGCGGTGCTCGGGGGAAGCCCCCGAGCACCTAGGTTAGACCGCCGGGCCCACTTACTGCTGCGGCGGGGTCCTCACCGACCCGGCCGCCACGCGTCTCGCCCTGCGGCCTCTGATTGGCCTCCGCCGGTGGTTCGGGGGACCCTGGGCCCCATTCCACCGACAACCGCCCACACAGCGATCACTTCCATCGCCTCCATCACCTCCACTCCACTCCACTCCATCAAAATGTAGCCTAATTATGCAGTAGTAAGAGTCCTATGTATCCTAAATAAGACTCGATCTTACGAGACAAGTGTGAGAGTCAGTCAGTATGTAAGGGTCATTTGTAAGTCCAGGAGTCAGTCAGTATGTTGTAAGAGTCATTTGTAAGTCCTGGAGTCAGTCAGTATGTAAGAGTCATTTGTAAGTCCTGGAGTCAGTCAATATGTTGTAAGAGTCATTTGTAAGTCCTGGAGTCAGTCAGTATGTAAGAGTCATCTGTAAGTCCAGTATGTAAGACTCGTCTGTAACTCCTGGGTGTAAGCTGGTATCAGAGCCATCTGTCCCCTGACCGTCCCAAGCCATCTTCTCCGAAGGGGGGGAGAGGGGTGTGGTAGTAGGCCGAAGTCGCGGAGATCCCGCCAGGTGTTGTTGGTAGGCCGAGTCGCGGAGAACCCTGATCCTCTAGAGCGTATACCTCGAAGTCGCGTGGCCGTTGTTGAGCCGTGGATAGGCATTTGTTCTGTTTTGAAGCTCACTCTGGGAATAAGGTACTCATAAGGTGTACTGGTGGGATGATATAGATTTTTGGGATTTGCTCTCATGTAGGTGGTGGCTTGATTTGATGAAGACGCGATGGCTCTGATACCAGCTTACACCCAGGACACACAATGCATGCACGTAGCTATATGTAATGCAAGGATGAAGGTATGTAATGCAAGGATTTTTTTTTAAATGCACAAGGGGCTAGTGTTGTCATGGCTTTGTAATAGATCCTATATGTTACGGAAATGTTCTCGCTTCCTGGTTCAAGATCATAGCCAGACATTTGCAAGTTTAAGGTCAAGACCCTGTGGATGTTTGTGTCTAAAAGAGATACTGAGAAGCCTGGGAAAGTGTTAAAGAATACTGGACCGTTACTAAGACTGGCTTCAACCATTCCTAGTAAAGAATCTTTAAATCTTTTATTTCTACAATCCCTTAGACAAGCCAATACAGATACATTTAAGCCTTTCCTTGTTAAGGACCGAATAGCAATTTGGACCAGACCAAAATGTAGATACTGATACTAGGGTTTTCGCCTTATCATATCAATTTCCTTTTCAGAAAGAAGATGCAAAGTCTCATGCAAAGAACTAATAGGAAGAGTTTTCTCAATAGTTTTTATAAAGTAATCAGAACGTAAGGAAAATGTGCCAACATGATATATATCTTTAATATTTACTTTAGGTACC